>CM051243.1:166107769-166275269 GCA_027917425.1 Gastrophryne carolinensis
ATAAGTATAATGAATTTGAAATTAATGATGTTAATAGGTGTCAAACAATGATAAATTGAAATGACTATGATAACTGATTGACTAAAAGAAAGATGGGTAAGTAGATAGATAGATAGATAGATAGATAGATAGATAGGCAATAAATATAATACATGAATAGGAAATGTTATAGATTAAAAGAGAAATATATATGCAAATAGATTACTCATAAATAGCTATGGAATTATTGACATTATATTATTAATAAAAAAGCCATAGATTAAAAATGACTATGCAGGTAAATAGAAAACAGATAGATAGATAGATAGATAGATAGATAGATAGATAGATAGATAGATAGATAGATAGATAGAATTGCAAGAATGCAAGTAGATTATTTAATTAAATATTTCAAAAAATGTCTATGTAGATATATAGATACATGATAGATAGATAGATAGATAGATAGATAGATAGATAGATAGATAGATAGATAGATAGATGATAGATAGATAGATAATTCTATACATTAAATATGTATGCAAACAGACATAGACTGAAGAAGAAAGTGCTATGCAGGTAGCTAGCTAGTTAGATAGCAATCAATTGATAATAGAAAGATGATAATTATATAAATTAATACGCATATTTATATTATTATACATCTGTAAATAAAGAGAAAATGCAAAATGCATTGACCAAGTAATTGGTGCATTTATTAGCCAATGCCAGCAATGGGCCCAGAATCTCCTCTGCAGCAGGTGAGGCAGCCTTAGCCACCCCACACTGGACTAGTCCCCTTCCTTTCTTTATGGCTAAAGGGAAAGCTTGACACTCACTTATTATCCAGATGGACATGACATCCCTTTATCCAGCCCGCAGACCTGCCATTGCTTTCTGGGGACTGAGCTGACAGCTTGCTCCTCGCTACATTCACCAGCATACATCTATAATAACATCGCTGCAGTCTCTGCCATGTTGCAATATGAGCCATGCTTATAATTGGCCTCTGAAAGCCATGCAAAGCGTTGCCCCCTCCCATTGGGAATTCCATACAGGTAATCTCACCTTGCAGGTATTTCTCGGTTTCAGGCTCTAGAAAGGAAGAGGCGAAGGAACGCGTTTGCGAAACTGAATTCCAGGCTGGCTTTATAACCTCCTGTCTCTGCCGCCTCCCTGCATTATGATAAGTCCATCAGCAGGTGAACTTCCCCGTTGGGGTTGTTTCTCTGCCTGGTTGAGCTGTAACCTGAAACTGAGCTGGAGCCTGGGTGACGGCCAGCACTGAATGGCTTATAAAAAAACACACCCAGATTTGTCACACCTGCTGTGTACTTCGCACTAGCCTACGATGTAACAAGGCGATCAGCCCATTGCAAGGACAGGTTCACGTCTATTGTCACCCTGAGGGACAGGCAGGGCCGTACAGCCATGACTCTACTACACATATGCCCAACCTGTGGCCCTCGGAGACATCTGATGTGGCCCCTGACCTGCTTTGGGGGAAGTGGAAGGGGTAAATAGAACTGGCGTGTAAAGGTAGTTAAAGCGGACCTTCACCCTGAATAAGAGCTTATCTTATATGTTTCCCCCACCCCGTACATACAGATTGATCACATCCTACCTGCATCTACTGCATTTTATAAACCTTTAAACATCCAAGATGGCGGCACACGGACTCTCAGGCTGCCTGCAAACAGGATATGTCTTCTGACTGTGCTGCTCTGCATTCTGGGATTGCTGTCCTTTTCCTGACCCCAGCTCTGCTATAGCAGAAACAGAGTTGAAGCCCAGTGGTGAAAAGGATAAAATGTAAATGGCTAAAAACATAAAATCTATTAGTTTTAGATGCTAGAGGATAGTTTTTTTAAAGGTTTGGGCTTTTCATGAAATTATGCTGAAGAACCAGTTTAAAAAAGATAATTCCAAGAACAGCCGCACTCTTACTCTCAGTATTGCGTGGGTGCACGGTTCGCGGAGACGCCGCATATACCAACGTCTGTTTGTGAAGAACCAGCACTCCAAGAAGTTCATTCAAAAAGTTGTATTTGCTACATCATATAAATAGTGCAGCGGTGGAAGTGAGTCGACGTTTCGGGGTGCACTGGGGCCCCCTTCTTCAGGACCCACCACATGCACAAGAAAAGAACAGATTGCCATCCACTACATAACATATATAGTCCAACAAACCAATCAAATTGCTGGAAACAGTGTATTTTCGCGCCTGACGTCATTGGTGACGTCATCGGCGCTGTCAGAGCATACTTGCTGCGATGCGCATTAGTGACATAAACATCATGCATTATATTCATGCTGTGAACAAAGTAAGAAAGTCTAAAAAGCGAAAACCTAATAGAAGAGCTTACCATGGACCCCTGGAGGGTCAGAAGCTGAGTGCGTGCCGGTCACTGCCGTCCCGGTCGGCGGGGAGGTTGCCAAGCAACGTCTCTCACCGCCCCCTGATTGGGGGAAGTCGGGACCGACGTCACCAGTCCCGCCCGGTGACAAGTGACGCGGTGCCCAGGTGCCTTCTCATTGGCTCCCGGGCGTCGCGAAGCTAGCGCTCCATCCCCGGCCCTCCGACAGGCCAGAGATAGTTCGCCTGTCGCGTCCCGGTCCCGGGGCGGCAGGTGGCCAGCACGCCCACGCTCCAAGACCCCCAGGCCTACAAGGTGGCAAGGACTAGGCGGATGGCCAAACCGCAACGGTGTCACAACAATCAAAATGAAATATATAAATATAAAAAAATATAATCAATAAGAATGAATACCCACAGCCCCTCTAAGGGCAAAAATCATCAAGGCTAAAGTGCTATGTGCAAGTGCATCAAAAACTAATAGACAATCAAAAACAATACAGTGCAAAAATACGCAAGTTGAGGTAGGTACAAATACATCGAAAAACACACTTATCTGACATGTATGAGGTGTTCTGTGATAAGGCCAGCCATTTTCCCCCCTGGAAAAAGCCCACGCGTTCCGAGACCAACCGTCTCTTTTTCAAGGCATGACTCTACTACACATATGCTCAACCTGTGGCCCTCTGAGCCATCTGATGTGGCCCCTGACCTGCTTTGGGGGAAGCGGAAGAGGTAAATAGAATTGGCGTGTAAAGGTATTTAAAAAAGGGCTCAGAAAGGGGAGAGATTGCACAGTGAGTGATATAGGAGGGGCACGTTGGAAAATTGAGCCAACAGAGGTGGCTTGGGGGAACGCAATGGCAATAGATGTACAACACCACCCCTTTGTGACATTTCTGGAACAAATAGAGTTTTTCTATTTTAACTGTATGCTTAGCATTGGTGGGAGTTTAGATGGGTTAAGTATTGGGAACTTGCCTAAGTTTTAGGACTGATGGGGATGGGCTATAAATATGGTGCCCATATATTTAGAGAAGTAATCATCAATCAGCATGTGTATTGCTGGAATGTGATAATGGTGTTGTGAAAGCATAAGAAAATCACTCTAATGGAGTCTGTGGTTGTAAAAGAAATTCTGAGCGTATGTGTTGTGGCCCGCGGCCAGTTTTCAAGTCGAATAAGCGACCGCGCTCTTCAGGAGGTTGAGCACCCCTGGTCTACTCAGGCTAACATTTTGCTGCTAATGCATCTTCATTGCCCCCCATTACAGCAGTTACATTCTGGTACTTTGTCTCCAGTACTCAAGGGTGTTTAAGGAGGCAGTAGGGGGGCTTGCACAGGAGCAGGGTTTACCACATACTAGAGGTGGGTTCTATGGTATGGGGGGCTGAGATGGTATGTCCACAATAATGTGAGGCACAGGGGCTGTATAAAGGCACCCTTGGACGTTATGGGGGCCCATACTGTAAAAAGCGGCAGTACAAAGAAGGGTTTGTTATGAGGTGGACATAGAGTTGTATGGGTTGGACCAGGGGTTGTATCAGAGCTGACATTATGTTGGAAGGTGCCCTGTACAAGACTACAGGATGGTTCTCCCACCCTGAACAAAACAGACCCAATCCTAAAAAATAACTCTGGCAGAGGTGAACAGCTGGTGCCCCTTATCCAGGACCAAACCCACTACCTGCTCTCAAATATACCCCGATTAGCCCCTTCCCCCAAACCAGAACAAACAATGCAAGTTCAAAACTTCTTGTGCCCCATTGGTGCCTCTAAGATGGTGGCACCCTGTGCAGCCTCTTGATCTGAAGACCTCAAAGGCCGTCCACGAGGCACCCTTAGACTATAGCCCAGATGTTGACAGGACTGTATGGGTAGGACCAAGAGTTAAATAACACTATCTTTGAACATTACGGGTGGTCCCAAAATGGCCCACAGCACACACAGCTTTGGTTAGTTTAGAAAGGCCTTGGATTCGGGAGGAGGAATGCAGGGTTAAATAGCTGGGAAAGGAGACTGGAAATGTAGGGGCCCAGATGGTATTAGTGACCCATAGTTTTGAATAAAAGTGGTTTTGAACAATACAAATGGCTGGCAAGGTATTATAGGATGGTCCCTTAATACTATGTGTGTCTCACCTTGTATGTATATATTGTATGACAGAAAGTGAGACTCCTTGAAGCATGGGGCAAATTCCCAGTGTGACAGGGTGGGGGACAGGAACACCTGCAGCCCTCTGGAACTGAACAGATGGGGGACCAGAATCTTGTAGCTGATGCAGACTATGGAAACACTCCCAGAAGACAAGGGCCTGTCCTATTGTGAGGAAACCCTGCTCCTGAAGAGGCCTTGTCTATCCTGTTGTGACAATGTCATTCGGCAGACAGCTCTCATTAGGGTCAATTCAGAGCCAGGTGAGAATTCTCACTTTCTCTGTCTGCTGGGTGTAAATGTTCACAGGTAAACAATAAGAGTGAATGGCAGTTTTCTCTCCTAATAAGCAGTGAGAATTCTCAACTGGCTCTGAATTGACCCCATTGATAACAATGTTTGTTTACATTCAGATAGGCTGGGGCAGGAGTGCACGCACAGCCGGGGATGCAGGGGAGGCCCCTTCCCAATGATTTAAATGTGAGCCGCCTGCCGAATGACGTAGACCCTCACCCTGTGAAGCGGCACGGAAGCCGCATGCGCGGGTGTTTGTCTGCATCTCCCTCTCCTGTATCCACCTTGTAGGCTGCCCTGTAACTGGTGTGGCAATCTCTTTGATTAATTGCTGGCACATGCACTTTATATTTTTTTGTCTCTGTTCATCAGTTTGTATTGATTGCTATTGCTTAATTCTCCTTGGCAGTTATCCTGTGCAATATAGAAACTCTATGTATGGTATGAATTGGTTTGTGTGTTTATAATTTTGATGTAAAGTTTATTACACTGTTGCACTTTACATTATTGTCACGTTAGCACTTTATTAGTACACATATTTATGAAATACTTGTTCTCGTGTTATGTAATATTGAATATTAAATGTTTTCTGATATTAGAATAGTTTTTGTGCCGGCACAAAATTATTTAGGGTGTTGTGGAAATCAGGGTATACTTTTTGCCTATTGTGGTTTATTGATAGCCTCTATTGGAACCACTTATCATTGCATATTAGTGTTTGGAGATTATAGGGGGCAGTGCAGTTTTTTTAAATGTCATATGTTGTATGTCATTTTAGCCCATTTTTTCTGATTGAATAAAATATGTAAATTTTACTATTGGCTTGGCGCTCCTCATTGGGAGGTAGGCATGGTCTGTGTCCACTCCATTATTTTTTCTTGACGTAGTCAGAGCAGACGGCTCTCATTGGACAGGAACCCACGCATGCACCATTGAAGCCTGGACAGGTTTTTTGCGCTTCCTGGGGGGTTTTACAAAGTGGGGGATCCCGACTTGGGATGCCTCGGGGACACAGAACAAAACCCGGGAAAGTAAAAAAGTTTGTTCCTCTTTAAGAACTGTACCCAAAGAGATCCACTAAGCATGTCACAATCAGAAAAAAACATCCTTTGAAAGAAATCGTTGGTGTGCAGTGGCATTGTGATCCATGTCCCCCAGCCCGTTTAGATGCACCCCATTGGCCCTGTAGAAACCCCTAATTCCTTCCACCTCCACGTGGCGTGCGCTCAGCCCTCCGTTCAATCTAACGAACCGGGCAATTGCCCTATTCACCTTGACGCACCCGTTCTATCGCTCCTGGATCCCTCGCATGTCTCCACTCGTACCGGGGAACTATCTCGGACCAAATCAACACTACCCCGGGAAATTCCCCTAGAAAAAACAAGAGGTCCCTAGTGATCGATTTGATCAGCTGCCTCATCGGCACCTGGCCCAAATCGTTCCCCCCCGCGTGACACACCAATACCCCAGGAGGACCCCACTTCATTGCCGACTTCAAGACGTGCTCTCTCATATCCCGCCACTTCAATCCCCTGATGCCGGCCCACACTAGCTTAGCTCGATCCCCCGAAATGCCGAGCTGCTCGCCGCTCCTTTTCACCGCCGCTCTCTGCGCTGCCCAAAAAACAAATGAATGGCCGACCACCAACACCGAGCACGCCGAGTCTAAAAGAAAATAACATTAGTAACGGTACCGACACTTCCCCCCCCCCACCATGCTGTTACACCCGCTCAATTCTCCCTGGACGAATATATGACATAAACCTTTTTGACTCCCATCTCCCCAGTTTTTTAACCAGGTCTACCGGCAACCCCAATCTCGCCGCCTCCGTCGCCACTCCTATGCGAAAAGAGTGAGTGCCATACTCCTTGCTAGACAGCCCCATCACCGCTAAGCATTTCCGAAACACAGCCAAAAACTGGAAGCGTGACAAAAAAGTCCCATCCTCGTGTATGAACAATGGCCCCCCTGTAAGTGGCCTAACACCCAAAAACCCCCTTAGCGCGAGAACCGGACATGACACATTCGGACCCAGCTGACCCAAAAATATACTCACCCCTCTACCTTCCTGGTCAGTCTTCGACACGCGAATCCGAATCCAAACCCCTTCCCCCGTAAAAAACACATCATCCACCTGGAGGCCACCTGGCTCTCGCTTGTTCCAGCTAACCAATTCCCCCACCCATAACGCCCCAAAAAACGCCACAGAAAATGCTGCTTGAAAAAGCCGTACCTCAAATTCCGACGAACTAACCTGAGGAAGCCGACCCATGACCCCTTGTAAAATCTCCCAGGAACCGGACGCCTCGTATCCACTGTCTTATGTTCCCTGCGCCACCCCTTCAGAGCCTGCCTTACCCAAAACATTTTTGTGAAATCTTTCCATCCCGTCAACTTACACAAAAAGGCAAGGGCCGCCAGTTTTTTGTCTATTACAGACGGGGACTCCCCCCCTGCTAATAGCTCCCCCACATACCAGACAAACAGGTCCTGCCTCTCTCCTTCCACGAGCGGAACACCAAACTCCCTTTCCAGCTCGAACCAGCGCCTCCACACCTTCGAGTAGCTCCCCCACGTAGAAGGCGCAACCGACCTCTGAGTTAGCTCGAACCACCGGCTCAAACGATCTCCCTCAACCACTCCGGGCACACTTCGCCGACCGCGTTCGCCTTGGGCGCCAAGCTCCGAAACCGATCCCACTGCAAACGAGAAAGAGCATCAGCCACCCCGTTCTCAACCCCCGGCACATGAACCGCCCTGAACCATATGTTACACCGCAGGCATGCCAGTACCAGCTGGCGCAACAATATGACGACTGGAGGGGATGATGACGTTTGAGAATTAACCGCCGCCACTACCGCCGTGTTGTCTGAGCGGAAACACACCGCATTGTTCCTTAAAGACTCCCCCCATAACACCATCGCCACCACCAACGGGAACAACTCCAAAAAGGCCAGATTCCTGATCAGCTCTGACTCCGCCCACCTTCTCGGCCATGATCCAGCACACCACCTCCCCTTCAAATAAGCCCCAAAACCTGCCGAACCTGCCGCATCCGTAAATAATTCCACCTCATTGTTCGATCTCATGGGATCCAACCAGTACCCCAGCCCATTGAACGATTTCAGGAAGGAAACCCACATCCTCACATCCTCCTTCAGCTCCGCCATTAGCCGAATAAAGTGATGCGGCTCCTTGATCCCAATTGTCGACAACGACAACCGGCGCATAAAAACCCGCCCCATCGGCAACACCCTGCAGGCGAAATTCAGCTTACCCAGCACTGACTGTAGCTGCTTCAGCCGAATCTTTCTAAGCCCAAGAATCCCTTCCAGCCCTGTTTCCAAATCCCGCACCTTGTCCGCCGGCAACCTGCAAACCCCTTCCACCGTGTCGATCTCGATCCCGAGAAACTTGATGGATGACGCCGGGCCCTCAGTTTTCTCGTGCGCCACCGGCACCCCAAACCCCCGAAACACCTCCAGCATGCTTGCCAGGATGAGCTCGCACTCCCTTGATTCCGCCGGCCCCACACAAAGAAAATCGTCCAAGTAATGCGTTATGGACGCCCCCCCGACCTTCTCCTTCACCACCCACTCCAAAAACGAGCTGAATGCCTCGAAGTATGAACATGAGATTGAACATCCCATCGGCAGACAGCACGTAATACCCCCCCTAAAAAAACACCCCAATAAATACACACCCTCCGGGTGAACTGGCAACAGCCTAAATGGCGCTTCAATATCTGTTTTGGCCATGAGCGCCCCCGGGCCCGCTTCCCGCACCATTGCCAATGCAAAGTCGAAGGACGTGTACGCCACCGACGACAACTCCCGGTCAATGCCATCGTTGACCGATCCCCCTTTTGGAAAGGATAAGTGGTAAATCAGGCGAAATTTCCCCTTTTCCTTTTTCGGCACTACTCCCAATGGGGACACCACCAATCCCTCCACCAGAGGATCGGTAAACGGCCCCGCCATCCACCCCAAAAATACTTCCTTTTCCAGCTTCTGCCTCACCACCTCTGGGTGTAGCCTGGCTGACTTTAAATTTTTTACCTCCCCCCTTTTTCCGGGGGGTGCCTGACATGGGATCCTAAAACCCTCCCTAAAACCCTCTGCCAGCAACTGCGCGGCCCGCCTATCCGGATAGTTATTTAGCCACGGGAGCATCACCTCTCCTTTCACCGGCGTTATCCCTCTTGGCAGGGCCTTCCGGGAACCTCCTGAACCCCCCCCTGTCCTTTTCTGAAACAGCGCCCAACGGAGTGATTACCCCCGCAGGCTGAGCATTCGTGCCGAAATTTACATCCTGTACCGAACTTACACTGGGAATCATTAAACGCCCAGCACACTCCTTTTCTTGTTGCCTCCGCCACCCCTGGAGTGGACGAGGTGGTGCCCCCCTGAAAGGGCGATGAGCTGGCCGCAGCAGAATAAACCCCCCCCCCCGGGAGTTCATAACCCGCAACCACAGCCCAATGTCCCTATGGTCCCAACCCAACTCGGCACACACCGACATCCGCTGCCGGAATTGCCATGCCATCCCCCCATAGACCCGATGTGCTTCCCATATGTTGTCTAGGTAGCAGAACAGTGGAGAGCAGTTCTCCGGGTTCCTTTCTCCCACTACACTCGCCAAGATCGCAAAAGCCTGTAGCCAGTTCCCGAACGTCCTCGGGATCAACCTAAAAGCCCTTCTGTCTTCATCCTCTTCTTTAAAGTGCTCCCTTCCCCTCCCCCATCTATCAGCTCCGAAACGTTCAAGAGGGAGCAGTGTAAAAATATCTATGTACTCCCGCCTCCAAATCCTCTCCTTAACCTCCAGCTTCAGGTGGCCCCCCAACGGGCCCTCAAAGCAGATGTACGAGTGCCCCTTCGCCTGATCCGAAACTGATGCCCCCTTTTTTCAACCTCTGGACCAGGTCCCTTATCCACCCCCACGCCCCAATCCGCCGGCACTGCCCCTGTCTGCACCCCCGCCGGTCTGCAATCTCCAACCATCTCCCTGGGCACTCCCCCCCTCGCCGACGCTGGGTCCCACACCCCCCGTGGGTCCACCGCCGACTCCAAACCCGTAGCCTCCCATCGATCCAATAACTCCCGCATACCTGTTATAAAACCCCCTAACCCGCCCCTCAAACCCCGAGTGCGACACGTTGTTGGATACGCCGATCTGTAAAGGCTCACCTTGATGAATGGCCCCGCCGCTCGGGATGCCCTCCCCACGACTATCGTCCAGAGATCCGGAGCCCGACTGACCCCGGATCCCGCCTCCTGCCGAATGTCCTGGCGCACCCGTCGACCCCGGTGCCGCCGCTGGAGCTCTGAATGAAGATCTCGTCTGACCCGCGCTGGACACCGCAAGCCTGGCCGACTCAGTGCGAGCTTCTCCGGCCCATCGTCCTGATGCTCCGACCGCCATTCCACTCCGGATCCCTTCCTGATCAGACATCGCCTGCTGGGAAAAAAGAAGAGGAGAGGAGCCTGGCCGTTCCAAGCAACCCACCCCCCGTGAGCTGGGACGCGGCGCTGGATCATCCGTGGTGCGGGGTGCGCTAAAAGGAGTGGACGCCAGCTGCACCAGGCCCGGGAGCAGCGACGCCAGCTCGAAAGGCCAAGCCTGCAGCTGATCGGGGGGAGGGGTCGCTGGCCCCCCCCCCGTCCTCCCAGCGACCCTGAAAGGATGTGGGGTGGTTGCGCGCGGGACGTCAGGAATGGGGGGGGGGGGCGGGGGGAGTGGAGAACGCGAAAGATGCCGGGCATCCCGGACCGGGATACCCAAATGGGCCAGGGGGTGTGCCGTTTGAGGGGCCCCCCATGCGTCACTACAGGCGCTGGGGGCCCCTGTACTTTCCCTTGAGGTGGCCCGGCCAGCGTCCACAAGGACGCTGGGCCCCCCCACTTTGTCCCACCCTGTGAATATTAGGGGCCCCTGTGGCATCACAAAAGATGCCCGGGACTCCCGCACCTGCCGAAAAGGGGGCCTGCCCAGCGTCTCCCCATCTTTGGCCCCTGTCATGTCCTGAATTAGGAGCCCCATAGGCGTCACCCAAGACGCCTGGGGCCCCTGTACATACATCCGGGGGAGCCCGGCCAGCATCCGCAAGGACGCCAGGGGCTCCCCCCAGTGTCCCCCCCTTCTGATTTGACTCTGAGCCCCGGAGGCGTCAGCACAGACGCCCGGGGCTCCAGCACTAGAGCAGGCGGCACCGTGCCGGCCGCCTGCTCGCCTCACTGTCCCGGCCGGGGCAGAGCTCCACCTCCGCCTCTCTCTCACTGCAATGGAGGGGGCGGAGCCTCTCCCCGCAGCCCGGACGAGGACAGCTCTCCCGACGGCGGCCCAGGAACCCGGCGCGCGCAGCCACTCCGGGGCCGTGGCCGCGCCGCCGCACCAGGTGGGTCCAGGACCTTGGGGGAGGGGGGCCTCGCGGCGGGAGGAGGGGGGCAGACTCGGGCCCCCGCAGCCCGCCGGGAGTGGGAGGGGGCCACGCTCGCTTGCCTGGAGGGGCCAGCAGGCGAGCCAACTGCTAAAGGGGGGCTCCCCCGCCGCATGGTGCGGCGACGGGGTGAGGGGCTGAGGCTGGCAACTGCCGGAGCCAACAAACTCCTTACCCAGTCCTCGCCTTGCCGCTCCACCTCCCGGCGCAGTAACGACATTAGGACTTCCATGCTAGGGGTCTGGACGGGCGTCAGTACTGACCGCACGTTCCAGCGAAGAGATCAGGGGCCAAAGAGGAAGAGGAGGGGGGGGACCTGACCCTATATACTCCCCCCCTCCCCCTCCCCTGAGGTCACTTCCCCCGATCTCTTCCCCCAATCCCATGGCTGGTCAGCTTCCAACAGGAAGCGCAGGCCAGTCATGGGGCTGCCAGCCCTAAAAGGGCCGGCGCCCTTCTCTATAATATTTACAGTATATGGATTTTAATATAAGACAATTATGCGTTAGAGCTCCTTTAACTGGCTGGAATGTTTTGAATAGATTTCAAATGTGGATTGGAAATCTGACACTTGTCCTTTACCAGACAACAGAGCTGAGCAGCAGCCATTGCATTATAGCCTGGCATCAGTAACTGGACAGGACCCAATTGGATCAAATCCAAATGGCAGCAGTTAGAATGACCCAGCTAAGAGCCAGGCTGTGGAGAGGCCAAGAAAATAATAATATTATGTATATTAATGTTAAACCTGTTTATCAGCATCATGCCACTGTGGATTAATGTTTCTGCCCTGTTAGCATTGCCGTCAAAGCTGAAAAACCTGTTAGAAGCAATGACAGCTTTACATAATGTCAATGTGTTCATAAGGGTTAGTTCAGTGACCTCGCTTTACAGTATGCTGCAATACTGAATTTTGCCACTTGAGGTCAGTGTTTTAAATAATTAAACTCCAAAATGAGTGCAGTCCAGATTTATTCGGTATTGAGGGTGCCAGGGCCGGCGTCAGCACCCGGCAAGCTCGGTCAGCTGCCGAGGGCCCTCACTCCCCAGAGGGGGGCCCACTGACAGCTGGCACAATGTGGTTAACCCTTCTCGTGCCAGCTTCATGAGTCTCACAAAAAAAAAGCTCCAATAGTGGGTTGGAGGGTAAGGAGCCCTTCTTAGGCCCTTATTTAACAAGGGATAGCGCCAGGTAGCGACTGGTGAGCGAACGGTAATGACGGGCCCCGCCACGAGAACGCCGGCTCCCCACCACAATCACACATTTATCAAGCCAATCCTGCTTAGCGACTGAGATAGCGCCATATAGCGAATCATTCATCATTATTCCAGCCTCAGCCCACAGCGCCAGCGAGCGACCTTGAACAGCGACAGGTATGACCTCTCGCTACCTGGCGCTCTCCAATGCATTTCAATGGAACAATCTTTAAATATTCATAATTGTTAATAATTTTTTTTTTTTTAATGTGAAAATTTCTGTTACCACTTCTGCAATGTTAGATATTTTTTTTAAGGTAAAAAAATAAATAAAAAAAAAATTTGAGCAGAATTGATATTACAGGTCTGATATTAATGTATTCATATTACAAAATGTTTTTATAAACTTGTTTTTTTGGGTTTCAAAAAATATGGTGGTTTGGGGGTTAAAAAACTACTTTTAACCCATCGCCGCCAGCGCTCTGGGGTTTAAACATGCATTTCACAGCGCGAGAATTTTTTGAGCGTGATTTGTTAATGAATATGGTGGGAGCCGGTCGCTATGGCCATTCGCTATCATGCGCTCCCATACAGCGCGGAACCTGTCAAATAGCGACTCCTCACCCAATATTCAACATTACCGCACACCAGCTGAGTCGCTGTCAACAACCGAACAACGGCCAAGCACAGCGACTACTAGCGGGCGCTGTGAAAATGCCGCTACAGTCGGCCTCCCCTTTTGGCCAAGGAATTTATAGACCCCTAATTTTCCACCGCAAAGGGGCCCACTGAGACCATGCCGCCCAAGGACCCACATAAACCTGGTGCCGGCCCTGGAGGGTGCATCTAGCTATTGGATGCCCCACACTGCTTACAGGCCCCAGAAGCTGAAACTCACAGACCCAATACTCATCTTTTCTGGCCGGTGGTCACATGGGGCCATTATTATTTTTTATTATTTTTGTTTTACTTTATATAGCGGCATCATCAGGGCTGGATTATGAGAGGGGCACAAGGGGCGCGAGCCCCGGGGGCCTCTACCACTTCCCCTGCAAAGGGGGCCTCCACCAACCTTTGGGTGATGGTCTGATCCAGGAGGCCTTTCAGTCTTTGGTCTTACGGGCCGGCTCAATGCAGGGAACTGTTTTCTGCTGGACCAGCCGGGCGACTACACCCCCCCCCCACCCAGAATGGCAAGGCAGGAGTTCCCGAGCAGCACGCACCTGCACAAGGGTGGCACAAGGGACCTGACCTGACATTCCAGTAAGTAGGCGGGAGCCAGACAACCACCAATCAGTTACTTGGCAGGACTATTATTTTAAAGGAAAAAAAAATACTGTATCTGGGGCCTCCACCAGATTTTGTGCCCTGGGACATCCACCGCGCTTAATCCGGTCCTGGCCATCATCTTCCGTAGCGCTTTAAAAATATTATTGTTATTATTATAGACAGGGTAGAAACATAAAGTACATAGACTATTATAAAGGTAGT
This sequence comes from Gastrophryne carolinensis, assembly GCA_027917425.1. NCBI lineage: Eukaryota > Metazoa > Chordata > Amphibia > Anura > Microhylidae > Gastrophryne > Gastrophryne carolinensis. Next base: position 166,121,681 of record CM051243.1, read on the forward strand.
GTTATAGAGTTTAAAATGAATATTCTGAATACAAGATACAAAAGGAGAGAGAGCCCTGCCCTTGCTGAAAATGAGGGGTGGAGACATATGGGAAGAATCACAAACAGCTTGAGATTTGTGGCATGTGCCCTTCAGAGAATTGCTGAAGTCAGATATGTATAGTTGTATGATTAGGTTTTAAGGGCACCTTTGAAAGCTTTAAGGGTTGGGAAGTGTCGGATTGGGTGGAGGAGGGCATTCCAGAAGATTGGAGTAGCATGTGAGAAGTCCTGGAGGCGACCAGGGTGGAGGACAGGAGAAGGTCGGCAGCAGAGCGAAGGCTGCGTCTGGGTTGGTATTGTTGGATTAGAGATGAGATGTAGGGAGGGGCCTGACTGGAGAGAGCTTTGTAGGCTAGAGTTACTTATTCATGAAGGAATAGCGCCAGGTAGCGACTGGTGAGCGGCCGGTAATGACGGGCACCGCCAAGAGAACGCCGGCTCCCCACCACAATCACACATTTATCAAGCCAATCCTGCTTAGCGACTGAGATAGCGCCAGATAGCCACTCATTCATCATTATTCCAGCCTCAGCCCACAGCGCCAGCGTCCGACCTTGAACAGCGACAGGTATGACCTCTCGCTACCTGGCGCCCTCCAATGCATTTCAATGGAACAATCTTTAAATATTCATAATTAATTGTTATTAATTTTTTTTTTTTTTTTTTTTTTAAATGTGAAAAATTCTGTGACCACTTCTGCCATGTTAGATAATTTTTGACTTTTAACTTGTTTTTTTGAATTTTAACATGTTTTTTTTGGTTTCCAAAAATATGGTTGTTTGGGGGTTAAAAAACCACTTTTAACCCATCGCCGCCAGCGCTCTGGGGTTTAAACATGCATTTCACAGCGCGAGAATTTTTTGAGCGTGATTTGTTAATGAATATGGTGGAAGCCGGTCGCTCTGACCAGTCGCTATCATGCGCTCCCATACAGCGCGGAACCTGTCAATTAGCGACTCCTCACCCAATATTCAACATTACGGCAAACCGACTGAGTCGCTATCAACTACCGAACAACGGCCAAGCACAGCGACTACTAGCGGGCGCTCTGAAAATGCCGCTACAGTCGCTCAACTGTCGCTACCTGCCGCTGTTAATGAATCGGCCTCTTATTCATGAAGGGATAGCGCCAGGTAGTGCCTTGTAAGCGACAGGTAGCGGCAGGTGAACGCCAGACACGGCACGCAATTACACATTTATGAAGCCGAATCTGGTGAGCGACTTGAACAACGCCATGTAGCGTCCGATTCATCATTATCCCAGGCTCAGCGTACAGCGCCGGCGTTCAGCCATGCAGAGCGCCACGACCTGTCGCTCTCCCATACATTTCTATGGACGATCCTTAAATCCCTTTCCTGATCCCTATTTTTATTTTTTATAATAAAAAAAAATTATAATAAATAATATTTTTATGCAGAATTGTCCTTACAGGTCTGGTATTAAAGTGTTCATGTTACAATGTTATAACAATGTCATTCCATATGTTTTTGCTTTGTTACTAGTGGATACATGTTCAAAAACAGACTTTAATCACACAGCCTCTGGCGCTCTGGGCTACAACGACCCGATTTTGAGCGCCGGAACTGTGTGAGGGTTTATTTTTTATGAATATGGTGTGAGTCAGTCATACTGAGCTGGCGCTACCGTTCGCTCCCATACAGCGTAGTACTGCGACTCACGCAACATATTCATCAATACCGGCCAGCGACTGAGGCGCTCTGAAACAATGATCCATGGCCGAGCACAGCGACTACTAGCGGTCGCTCTGAAATCTGCGCTACAGACGCTTATCTGTCGCTACCTGGCGTTAGTAATGAAATAGCCTGTTTGCCAGAATTAAAAAAAAGCTATTTATTCTGGAAGAGACTGAAAGACAGGAAGGGGGACCTGCCTTTATGGACATATAGCGGCAGTCCGGTCACCCAGCTGACGCAGCCCTGCCAGGAGATGTGCCCTGCCCACTGCACTGTGGCTCAGAGTCACTCAATAAGAGCTTCACTGGAGGCTGCCGCAATGTGCCCTGGGAGTGGCATCATGAGAAGGGGGTAACAGTTAATATAGCCCTACAGTTGTAGACACGTAAAGAGAAAAACCACCCAAGAATTTGACTTTCTTGCGGTTTCTGTTGAAGGGTATCCTGATTTGGGGTGCTCTCCAGAATCATCTGTAAACTGACCTTTTCCACATTCCCACTGCACATGTGTGGGTCACTCATGCCCACGATGGCAATTCGGAGAGGCCTGGCACAGGTGCCTGCTTAGCTAGAGGTATGCTGGGGATGTGGCTGCAGCATGGTGATGGCGAGGGCTCGTGGAAGAGGAAAGTGGATCTGGGGGGGGGGGGGGGGGGTTCGCACAGCGGAGAATCTTGAATTAAAGAAGTAGACCTCTTGAAATGATGTACAGAGGCCAGAAAGAAAACTACAAGGCATTGCTTAGAAAGAGAGATTATAAATCCCCAGCACTCTTTTGAAAGATCAGATGATCAGAAATCATATAAGACAAGTAGGCTTCATTTTACACTCAGGGCCTTATTCATGAAGGGATAGCGTCAGGTTGTGCCTTGTAAGCGCCAGGTAGCGCCAGGTGAACGCCGGACACGGCACGCAATTCCACATTTATGAAGGCGATTCTGGTGAGCGACTGGAACAACGCCATGTAGCGTACGATTCATCATTATCCCAGGCTCAGCATACAGCGCCGGTATTCAGCTTTGCAGAGCGCCAAGAGGCCGATTCATTAATAGCGGCAGGTAGCGACAGATGAGCGACAGTAGCGGTATTTTCACAGCGCAAGCTAGTATTCGCTGTGCTTGCCCGTTGTTCGGCTGTTGACAGCGACTCAGTCGGTGTGCGGTAATGTTGAATACGGGGTCGCTGTTTGACAGGTTCCGGGCTGTATGGGAGCGCATGACAGCGAATGGCCATAGCGAACGGCTCCCAGCATATTCATTAACAAATCACGCTCAAAAAATTCTTGCGCTGTGAAATGCTTGTTTAAACCCCAGAGCGCTGGCGGCGATGGGTTAAAAGTAGTTTTTTAACCCCCAAACAACCTTATTTTTGAAAAAAAAAAAAACATGTTTTTCAAAACATTTTGTAATATGAATACATTAATATCAGACCTGTAATATCAATTCTGCACAAATTTTTTTTTTTTTTTTACCTTAAAAAAAAAAATCTAACATTGCAGTGGTCACAGAATTTTTGACATTTATAAAAAAAAAAACAAAACATTAATAACAATTAATTATGAATATTTAAAGATTGTTCCATTGAAATGCATTGGAGAGCGCCAGGTAGCGAGAGGTCATACCTGTCGCTGTTCAAGGTCGGACGCTGGCGCTGTGGGGTGAGGCTGGAATAATGATGAATGATTCGCTATCTGGCGCTCTGTCAGTCGCTAAGCAGGATCGGCTTGATAAATGTGTGATTGCGGAGGGGAGCCGGCGTTCTCGTGGCGGTGACCGTCATTACCGTTCGCTCACCATTCGCTACCTGGCGCTATCCCTTGTTAAATAAGGGCCCAATTCTTACCTCTCGCTTACCTGGAGCTCTCCCATACATTTCAATGGACGTTCTTTTACTTCTCTTTAAAGTGGACCAACACCCTCCCGTGATCGGCCCGGAGTCTATAAGATTCCCGGACCGATCAGCCCCCTGACTGCAGGGCACCCCGATCGGGGGATCGCTGTGTGAAACCCCCCAGAAACCCCTAAATCCCTACCTGATCCTCGATCCAGCGGCGCCCGCCGCCACCTCCCGCGTGTCCCTGTAGCAGGATGCGCACCCCGCGCGCCCTGTAAGAGTGACGTGCGGGAGGCGGCGGCGGGCGCGCTCTCTTGTCCGTCGCTGCCTCCCGCTTGTCCGTCGGCGGGGATTGGCAGCGGCGGTCACGTGGGAGCGAGGAGAGGTGAGTTTTTCGGGGTTTCTGGGGGGTTTCACACAGTGGAACCAAAACCCAGGATAGTCAAAATCCTGGGTGTTGGTCCACTTTAAACAGGGTTTTTTTTTGTTTGTTTTTTTATTCTCAAATAATGTTGTGACCTCTCTTGGCCTAGAAAAGCCATTTTTGCAAACATTTTTTAATTATTTATGCAGAATTGACATTACAGGTCTGCCATTAATGTGTTCATGTCACAATGTTATTACAATGCATAATAAATAATTCCATATGTTTTCGCTTTGTTACTGGTGGATACATGTTCAAAAACAGTCAAAAACGCAGCCTCCATCGCTCTGGGCTACAGCAAAGCATTTTTGAGTGCCGGCGGTGTGTGAGGCTGTTTTTTGAATGAATATGGTGTCGGTCGCACTGACCAGTCGCTACTATTCGGTCCCATACAGCGCTGTACTGCTCATATAGCGACTCCCCACAACGTATTCATCACTGCTGCACAGCGACTGAGGAGCTCTGAACTAGCGAACCACGGCCGAGCACAGCGACTACTAGCGGGCGCTCTGAAATGCCTGCTACAGACGCTCATCTGACGCTACCTGGCGTTAGTGATGAATCAGCCTGCCCGTCTTTAAAGGTTCTTTCAAGCCATAGCACTGCCATCACTGGTTGACTCAAAACCTCTCCCACTGTACATTCACGCCACTTGGAAAATAAAGTCAGAAGTTTGCAGAACAACCAATTTTTTTATTGAACACATTTTTCAGGAATCTAAATATTTGCACTGACAAAGCCGGATAAAACGCTTTATTTGCAGAATGTTAAAGACAAACGATTCGCAAGTCAGACCAAAGCAAAAGGAAATACAGGTGAAATTGTGTCCCCTGTGTAAACACCATAGAAAGAGGAATCCGAGGACGATTCGATATACAGCGCATCCTGGGGGAGGGGAGGGGCGCCCTGGGGCATCCTGGGGGAGGGGAGGGGGGGCCCTGGGGCATCCTGGGGGAGGGGGGGGGCCCTTTGGCACTTTGCCGGAATTTATGACTCGAAAACCCACCAGGAAGCTGTAAGAAGAAAGAAGAAAGGTAACGACTGAATTGATTAAAACAATCAAAGAAATTTAGTGTTAAACACTTAAGAATATTTATTAAACTGGACCTTCACCCTGAATAAGAGTCTATCTTGTATATTTCCCCCACCCTGTACATACAGATTGCTCACATTAAAAATCATCCTACCTGCATCTACTGAATTTTCTGAGCCTCAAAACATCCAACAGGAAGTGTCTTCTGACTGTGCTGCTCTGCATTCTGGGATTGCTGTCCTTTTCCTGACCTTTTCCTGACCCCAGCTCTGCTCTGTCTAAAGCAGAGTCCTCAGTTGCAGCCCAGTTGGGGAAAGAATGAAAATGAAGTGACCATAAACCTAAAATCTATTATTTTTAGATGCTGGGTAATAGTTTAAGGGTTTGGGCTTTTCGTAAAATGATGCTGAAGGTCTAATTTAAAATGAATGCAATACAGGAAAAGGGGGCAGTTACTTGTAGCATTTCTCTTTCATTTAGAGAGACTGTGCAGGAAAATCATGCAACCTCTAAAAAGCGGCCTTGGATTGCTCCAAGTGTCCATGAAGAAAGGGGGGAGTCCCTCTTTTCTTCCTGTCTGTGTAGTTACTACTAAGCAGCAGTATTTAGGCTGGCATCAGGGGAGTACTACCAAAACCCCAGTATGGGGTCCAGCCAATTTCTTAATGTAAATTGAGCCGAATCACACCGATCATTTCCTCCTTATATTATTTATGCTTGTTTTCTGTATTAGGGGGCAAAGGGGGTTCTCAAATGGTATGCACAGGCTTTAGAAATGTGGGTCATTATGGGGGACAATAGAGCATTCTTAGTGGTCTCAGGATAGTAAAGAGGTCATTCAATGATATTCTAAAGAAGACTTAGGCCCTTATTTAACAAGGGATAGCGACAGGTAGCGACTGGTGAGCGACCGGTAATGACGGGCCCCGCCACGAGAACGCCGGCTCCCCACCACAATCACACATTTATCAAGCCGATCCTGCTTAGCGACTGAGATAGCGCCATATAGCCACTCATTCATCATTATTCCAGCCTCAGCCCACAGCGCCAGCGTCCGACCTTGAACAGCGACAGGTATGACCTCTCGCTACCTGGCGCTCTCCAATGCATTTCAATGGAACAATCTTTAAATATTCATAATTAAGTGTTATTAATTTTTTTTTTTTTTTTTTATAAATGTGAAAAATTCTGTGACCACTTCTGCCATTTTAAATAATTTTTTTAAGGTAAAAAAAAAAAATGTACAGAATTGATATTACAGGTCTGATATTAATGTATTCATATTACAAAATTATTTTAAAAACTTGTTTTTTTTGGTTTCCAAAAATATGGTGGTTTGGGGGTTAAAAAACTACTTTTAACACATCGCCGCCAGCGCTCTGGGGTTTAAACATGCATTTTACAGCGCGAGAATTATTTGAGCGTGATTTTTTGATGAATATGGTGGGAGCCGGTCGCTCTGACCAGTCGCTATCATGCGCACCCATATATCGCGGAACCTGTCAAATAGCGACTCGTCACCTTGTATTCAACATTACTGCACACCGACTGAGTCGCTATCAACAACCGTACAACGGCCAAGCACAGCGACTACTAGCGGGCGCTGTGAAAATACCGCTACAGTCGCTCAACTGTCGCTACCTGCCGCTATTAATGAATCGGCCTCCCAGTATGACCCCCAATTTCTTTACTAAACCACCCTCAGCTCAGAAGGGGGGGGGGGGGGGCATATCGGCACGGTTCCCAAGAGATACAGGATTGGTAGCAAGAGGATGGGGGATCTGAGTACAATTTGAATGCAGTTTCATGCTGCAGGGTTATAGCTATAGGTTTTAAAGGGGAAATATGAATTGGGGTTCCTCATGCTGATTTTTAAATTTTACTAAGGATGACCTTTAATTAGCTTTTTTGTAATTAGTTTACATGCGACGTTTCAAACATATTATAAAGCCGCCTTTAGACATCCTGTAGCTGGTGCTTACTTGGAAAAAGCATGGTCTTGGTCTCTTCAGGGCTTTCCAAACAATCGATGATCGCTCTCTGAAAGCTCTTGCTTTGTAGTGACTGAAGATGACTGGAAGACAAAAGAAATCATTGTAAAGTATCTGAATGGATAATGAATTCTTAAGAAAATTAACCTATTTTTTTAATTTAGTAGCATTTTTTTAAATAAATAAATGTACGTTTTTCAAGAAAATATTGCATATAAAAGCCCGATTACTCCCAATTAAAACAGTAACACCTATTTATCGGTAGCCTTCAGTTCCTGCCCAGGAGACATCCCAAAATGAAAAGAGAGCTTTATGAGATTTTCAAATAAAATACAACTACTATTCGCAATGGGGTTAAATTATATAGAGCAGCGGAACTGGCAGACCGGGGTCCGAATGCGGACCTCAGTGCCAGATTTCTGGACCCCTGCCCTGACAAACCTGCACGTAGGCCCTTATTTAAGAAGGGATAGCGTCAGGTAGTGGCTGGTTAATGAGAGGTAGCGACAGATAGCGACTGGTGAACGCCGGACACGGCACGAAATTACACATTTATCAAGCAGAATCTGTTTAGCGACTGGAATAGCGCCATGTAGCGTCTGATTCATCATTTTCACAGCCTCAGCACAGCGCCAGGTATGACCTCTCGCTACCTGTCGCTCTCCTATAAATTTCAATGGATGAACCTTTTCTTCTCTTTAAACGGGGTATTTGTTTTTTTTTTTCCCAAAAAATCACAAATAATTCTGTGACCTCTTCTGGCATTGAAAAAGCAGTTTTTTCATAATTTTTTCATTTTTTATATATTTCCTCAGAAATGACATTACAGGTCTGGCATTTAAGTGGACCAACACCCAGGATTTTCACTATCCTGGGTTTTGGTCCACTTCCGCCGGGCACGCCGATCGGGGGTGCTCCGCTGCGTGAAACCCCCCCGATCGCCCTAAATAACTCACCTCACCCCGCTCCTACGCGAGCGCTCGTCCAATCAGAGCTCTCAGAGCCGCTGTGGTATGTACGGACAAGCGACGGACAACCACAGTGGCTCTGAGCGCGCTGGAGGCCGCATCTCGCGCTTCCTTCTAACAGGGAGTGCGCCCTGCTAGAAGGAAGCGCGAGATGCGGCCGCGGCCGTGCATGTGCCGTTAGAATGGGGATAAGGTAAGGTTTCTGGGCGTCCTGGGGGGTTTCCCGATTTCAGATGCCCCGCGGGGAGGGATCTGATAGATTCCCGGGCCGATCCCCCCTGGGTGTTGGTCCTCTTTAAAGTGTTCATGTTACAATGTTGTTACAATGTAATTCCATATGTTTTCGCTTTGTTACAAGTGGATAGATGCTGGAAAACACACTTTAAACACACCGCCTCCTGTGCTCTGGGCATCAAACAACTATTTTTCAGCGCCAGATATTTGTGAGGCTGTTTTTTTTTGCTGAATATGGTGTGAGTCGGACGCTATGAGCAGTCGCTAACATGCGCTCCCATACAGCGCTGTACTGGTCAAATAGCGACTCCTCACAATGTATTCAACATTACTGAACAGCGACTGAGACGCTATAAAGTAGCGACCCACGGCCGAGCACAGTGACTACTAGCGGGCGCTCTGAAAATGCCTGCTACAGACGCTCATCTGTCGCTACCTGCCGCTAATGATGAATCAGCCTGCCCGTAGGTATGGAGGAAGGTGCTTAACAAAAGAATTGAGTCCATCACAGATGGTGGGTGGGGTGTACTGAGTTTTGGGACTACAATCACACCAGCAGCCCCTAAAGCAGTGCTCCCTATGGCCAGTCACCACTAATGTATATATAATAATGTATACAGGCAGCCCATGGATTTGTATGGTTGCTGCAGAGACATTTATGAGTGTGTGTTTATTGTGTTTATTGGCTGCGGTTTGTTACGTTCTGTCTGCTGCCATGTTTGGGTTGTCACCAGGTTTTACTATGTTGCTAGGAATTGTCCATTGTGCCACTTTATTGATTCTCTGATTAAAGGCGCTTAGAGAGCTTACTACTAAACAAGTGTGGCCGGAGAGCACGTAGCCTACCAACACACCTACTGTTTACTCTCTATTATAAGAAGGTCTTAGCAGAACTGTCGCTGCTTTAGAAGGATCCGCCTACCCACACTTATAAGTTATGGGAGCACCCCAACACATCGTTCATAGCAAAGTGTAGGCACCCCCCACCTCCGTTCCCCAAATTATTATGTATATATACTGCATATATTATATTCATTATTCATATTCTTTTACATTGTATACCTTTGTCCAGAAAGCGCCGTCCCTTTAAGGAGGGCTGCCCCCATGACTGGCCTGCGTTCCTGTCCGGAGGCAGACCAGCCATTGGTGGGAAGTGGTCACTGGAGGAAGTGACATCGGGTGTGGGGGGGGGGGAGTATAAAGGGGACGTTCGCCCCCTTCCTTCCCTCTTTGACCCCTGACTGGACGGACGAGCAGTCCCACCCGCCCGCCCTGTTTTTGGTTGTGGTTGGATTTGTCGGTCACGTGCTTGGGGGGGGGGGGGGTATGGAGTTAGGTGGTTTGTTAGGGTTTGGAATTGTTGTAATTTATTGTTATATTTAAAAAAAAAAAAAAAAAAAAACTGATAAGGTTGGTGCAATGTTGCTGTTGCCACCTGTTGTGGGTGCTGCAGTGCACCGTATTTATTATTTATGGCATTGTATATATTTTGTAAAAAAAAAAAAAAAAAAAGAAAAACGCAAAAGAATGTCGGATGTTTTTGATCGTATGTAATGTACTGTTCTTTCTTATAGGTAATGTATTGTTTTATATGTATGGGGGGGAGTTTTTTTTTACAACTGTGGGTATGTTCTGATGTATTGTCGCGGCCGTTGGGCGGGTCTCCTCTCGGGTTCTGAGTTAGCATGGCCAATGGGGGGGGGGGGGGGGGGTGCGGCTGTTTCCACAGGGGGAAACCGGCCAGGACGATTCTGGTTGATATTGTGGTGTTCGGGGTGCAAGTAGGGAAGGGGAATTTTTTGGCCGCCAGCGGTTAGCCCGATTAAGCTCCCTGGCCTAGGAGGGATGCGGCCGAGCTTATGTTGGTTTCTGCTTGGTTGGAGGTCGGGTTGGAAACTTGGTCCACTTCCCTTCCCCTTCAATTTTGGGGATCATAAGGCTGCTCAGACCCGGAACATAAAGGGGGATTTTTCTAGGCTTGTTGTTGTAAACCTGTTTATACATTGTTGGCCGTGGCCGATTAAATTTAATCGTTCCAACTACATGGTGGTCTGGTCTTGTTATTCTGGGTTGGGTGGGCTTAGACGTAGGACTTATAGAACGTTAGTCCAGTCATGGTGTTTATTTGCTGTACATAATCTATTGTATTTATTATATTGACATTCTATTACAGAAAATAATGAATGTTTTGAGCACATTACATCATTTTGGTTCATTGTTTTGTTTTGGTCCACAGTGAGTTAAACTAAACTACCAGTAGTTTTCAATTTTATTTTATTTTTTTATTTTTATTTTTAATTTAATTGCTCAGTAATCATTTCTTATCAAAGAGCTTTAAGATCCCTTATGAGGTACATCATTATGGGGAGAAGACAAGCTAAGAGCAGATTTATCTTAAGTGTACACGCCTTCCCTTCCCCCTTTTTTTTTTGCATTATGGGAACAAAGCATACGGAAGAAAAGAGAGAGAGAGAAAATAGAGAGAAGAGCATAGCATGTGGAAGAAAGAACGAAAAGCAATAAAGGAGATAGAAAAGGAAAGAGTAGAGAAACAAAGAGAAAGAAAGAGAAAAAAAAAAGAAAAAGGCAAATGGTAAGAAAAACCTCCCCTCTCCCCTCTCCCCTAATGTCAGCTAAACTATTGATTGTCAGGAAGGTAGGTAAGCGGAAGCTAATTTGTATCTAGCCAATAAAGGCTTTGAGGCTGATTCATTAACAGCGGCAGGTAGCGACAGTTGACCGACTGTAGCGGCATTTTCAGAGCGCCCGCTAGTAGTCGCTGTGCTTGGCCGTTGTTCGGTAGTTGATAGCGACTCAGTCGGTTTGCCGTAATGTTGAATATTGGGTGAGGAGTCGCTATTTGACAGGTTCCGCTCTGTATGGGAGCGCATGACAGCGACTGGCCCTAGCGACCGGCTCCCACCATATTCATTAAAAAATCACGCTCAAAAAATTCTCGCGATGTAAAATGCATGTTTAAACCCCAGAGCACTGGCGGCGATGTGTTAAAAGTCGTTTTTTAACCCCAAAACAACCATATTTTTGGAACCGCCCAAAAAAAGGTTTTTTAAATAATTTAGTAATATGAATACATTAATATCAGACCTGTAATATCAATTCTGTACAATTTTTTTTTTATTTTTTTTCCCTTAAAAAAATTATCTAAAATGGCAGAAGTGGTCACAGAATTTTTCACATAAAAAAAAATAAATAACAATTAATTATTAATATTTAAAGATTGTTCCATTGAAATGCATTAGAGAGCGCCAGGTAGCGAGAGGTCATACCTGTCGCTGTTCAAGGTCGGACGCTGGCGCTGTGTGCTGAGGCTGGAATAATGATGAATGAGTGGCTATATGGCGCTATCTCAGTCGCTAAGCAGGATCGGCTTGATAAATGTGTGATTGTGGTGGGGAGCCGGCGTTCTCGTGGCGGTGCCCGTCATTACCGGCCGCTCACCAGTCGCTACCTGTCGCTATTCCTTCATAAATAAGGGCCTTTATGTAGTCTCACGTATTTAAGAAGGCCTCGAGAAGGGCTTGATATTTCCTTGTAATGTTTCCAGGCTTTAAGTGTAGAAGTTCAGTTTCTAATGTATTTTTCATCCTATGCTTCCATGCTGTGAATATTGGAGGATTTGGCTTACCCCAGCAGCTACAAATATAATGTCTTGTCCTATAGTTATCAAGTGTATTAAGGCCACGTTTGTGGGTTCTTGGGTTGTCCATTGAGGTTCTAATAGGATTTTATTTTTAGTATGCATCATGCTGTAGTTTGCAAATTTTAGGTGCATAAATACTTTTATTTTTTTTATTATCCCAGGTTTTGTTATAAAATGTATCAGCTGAGAGGCAAAAGACGGTCTATGATAAACCCCTTGCCAGGAAAAGCTGGCAAAGTGGTCCCACATCCGTTTCCTAGCGAATGGGTGACTCGGGGGGCATCCAGATTGCTGGAGACCCCCCCAAGCAATACCCTCCTCAACACCCCGAAATCCTTACGAGTACCTCAATCCTTGGCCAGAATGCACTCCACTAATTGGCCGCTGTCAGTCACGTGGGCCAGCCTTGACCGCCGGCTGGAAAGGATGGCCCACATGACTGCCGGCAGCCAATCAGTAGAGTGCATTTCAACTGAGAATCGAGGTACAGGACAGGTATGGATTTTGGTTTGTTGAGAGGGGTATTGAGCGGGGGGGGGGGGGGGGGTCCAGCAAAGTGGATGTCCCTCGAGTCACTCTGCAGCCCCACACCCATTCGCTAGGTAAAGGGTGTGCAACCACTTTAAGAGTTTATGCACGCCAAGCAGACCAACAGCCAAAATGATTTTATGTCCCTTTTAACACTCTTTCCCAGGGCATCCCAGTTTGGGATTGCTGCCACAGTTAAAAATCCTTACGAAAGCCAAAACTGGGCATGGGGAGGCTGATTTATTAATAGCGACATGTAGCGACAGTTGAGCGACTGTAGCGTTATTTTCACAGCGCCCGCTAGTATTCGCTGTGCTTGGCCGTTGTTCGGCTGTTGACAGCGACTCAGTCGGTGTGCGGTAATGTTGAATACGGGGTTAGGAGTCGCTGTTTGACAGGTTCCGCGCTGTATGGGAGCGCATGACAGCGAATGGCCATAGCGAACGGCTCCCAGCATATTCATTAACAAATCACGCTCCAAAAATTCTCGCGCTGTGAAATGCATGTTTAAACCCCAGAGCGCTGGCGGCGATGGGTTAAAAGTAGTTTTTTAACCCCCAAACAACCATATTTTTAGTAAAAAAAAAAAAACATGTTTTTCAAAACATTTTGTAATATGAATACATTAATATCAGACCTGTAATATCAATTCTGCACAATTTTTTTTTTTTTAACCTTAAAAAAAATATCTAACATTGCAGAAGTGGTCACAGAATTTTTGACAGTTAAAAAAAAAAAAAAAAAATTAATAGCAATTAATTATGAATATTTAAAGATTGTTCCATTGAAATGCATTGGAGAGCGCCAGGTAGCGAGAGGTCAAACCTGTCGCTGTTCAAGGTCGCTCGCTGGCGCTGTGGGGTGAGGCTGGAATAATGATGAATGATTCGCTATCTGGCGCTCTGTCAGTCGCTAAGCAGGATCGGCTTGATAAATGTGTGATTGCGGAGGGGAGCCGGCGTTCTCGTGGCGGTGAGCGTCATTACCGTTCGCTCACCATTCGCTACCTGGCGCTATCCCTTGTTAAATAAGGGCCTAAGTCCTTTATGGTGGGGACAGGAAACAGCTGCACGCTTCAGTGAAGCATGTCTCCTATTAAATGAGCTGCGGATTCTGCACATCTGTGCAACTAATAACTGCTCCCCAACGGATGCAGCTCTGCTGCTGGGTAAGTCTTTAATGCAGGGCCCACTGATGGTGTTTGGAGGGTAGGTTAGGAACCAGAATCCTCCCTGGCACAAAGCTGCAAGGGAGATTGACTCTAACTATTTGATAGTGGCTGGGACTATTATAGATGTAAAGCAAATATAACTATTTATCTTTGGCTCATTTAACTTTTAATAGCTTTTATCATTCACTATTGTATTGTTTTTAAGTCCTTTTAAGGGCCTTATTCATGAAGCTCTAGCGCCAGGTAGTGCCTTGTAAGCGGCAGGTAGCGGCAGGTGAACGCCGGACACGGCGCGCAATTCCACATTTATGAAGCTGAATCTGGTGAGCGACTGGAATAACGCCATGTAGCGTCCGATTCATCATTATCCCAGTCTCAGCGTACAGCGCCGGCGTTCAGCCTTGCAGAGCGCCACGTCTTACCTGCCGCTACCCCATACATTTTAATGGACGATCCTTATTAAAATCTCAAATCTTTCTGACATGTATCCTGGGCAAGAAAATGACATTTTTGAAAACTTTTTTTGATTTTTTTATATTTTTATGCAGAATTGTCCTTACATGTCTGGTATTACAGTGTTCATGTTACAATGTAATAACAATGTAATTCCATACGTTTTCGCTTTGTTACTAGTGGATACATGTTCATAAACAGACTTTAATCACACAACTTCTGGAGCTATGGCCTACAACTACATGATTTTGAGCGCCGGCGCTGTTTTGATTAATGTGGTGTGAGTTGGTCGTACTGAGCTGGCGCTACCGTTCGCTCCCATACAGCGTAGTACTGCGACTCACACATATTCATCAATGCCGCCCAGCGACTGAAGCACTCTGAAACAAGGAACCATGGCCAAGCACAGCGACTACTAGCGGTCGCTCTCAAATCCGCGCTACAGACGCTCATCTGTCGCTACCTGGCGTTAGTAATGAATCAGCCTGTAAGTGTAATTTGATGATTGCTTTTATTTTATTTTTTAATTATCATTAAACTTTGCGGGCAGGCTGATTCATTAATAGCGCCAGGTAGCGACAGATGAGCGACAGTAGCGTTATTTTCACAGAGCCCGCTAGTATTCGCTGTGCTTGGTCGTTGTTCGGCTGTTGACAGCGACTCAGTTGGTGTGCGGTAATGTTGAATACGGGGTTATGAGTCGCGGTTTGACAGGTTCCGCGTTGTATGGGAGCGCATGACAGCGAATGGCCATAGCGAACGGCTCCCAGCATATTCATTAACAAATCACGCTCAAAAAATTCTCGCGCTGTGAAATGCTTGTTTAAACCCCAGAGCACTGGCGGCGATGGGTTAAAAGTAGTTTTTTAACCCCAAACAACCATATTTTTAGAAAAAAAAAAACATGTTTTTCAAAACATTTTGTAATATGAATACATTAATATCAGACCTGTAATTTTTTTTGTTCTTTTTTTTAACCTTAAAAAAAAATATCTAACATTGCAGAAGTGGTCACAGAATTTTTGACATTAAAAAAATAAATAAATAAATAATAGCAATTAATTATGAATATTTAAAGATTGCTCCATTGAAATGCATTGGAGAGCGCCAGGTAGCGAGAGGTCATACCTGTCGCTGTTCAAGGTCGCTCGCTGGCGCTGTGGGGTGAGGCTGGAATAATGATGAATGATTCGCTATCTGGCGCTCTGTCAGTCGCTAAGCAGGATCGGCTTGATAAATGTGTGATTGCGGAGGGGAGCCGGCGTTCTCGTGGCGGTGAGCGTCATTACCGTTCGCTCACCATTCGCTACCTGGCGCTATCCCTTGTTAAATAAGGGCCTTAGTTTTCCATTCACCTTTTAATCACTAGGTGGCAGCAGCCATTTACTTCCAACAATTGAAAATTGAGTGTTGACATTTCCCTTGTCCATACTGCCGTGGAGTCCAGTTTCCTGGCATAGTCTCCCTTCACACATCTTATCTCCCTATACAAAGTTATGGGCATGCTTTTATCTCATTTCATAAGACCCAAATCTTACCATTAAACCAGGTCTTATTGTTACCAATATGCAATAGGAGAGAGCTATTGAGCATTTGCACTACGTTCCTCCGGGGTCCTAGTGGATCAGTAAGCCAGCTCTCATTCAAAAGCCAAATCACAATAGCAGCCGGACCATGTGCTCAATCGCCATCCTCCTGATTCATCGCCATCCCCCTGATACATCGCCATCCTCCTGATTCATCGCCATCCTCCTGATACATCGCCATCCTCCTGATACATCGCCATCCTCCTGATTCATCGCCATCCTCCTGATTCATCGCCATCCTCCTGATACATCGCCATCCTCCTGATACATCGCCATCCTCCTGATTCATCGCCATCCTCCTGATTCATCGCCATCCTCCTGATACATCGCCATCCTCCTGATACATCGCCATCCTCCTGATACATCGCCATCCTCCTGATTAATCGCCATCCTCCTGATACATCGCCATCCTCCTGATACATCGCCATCCTCCCGATACATCGCCATCCTCCTGATTCATCGCCATCCTCCTGATTCATCGCCAACCTCCCGATACATCGCCATCCTCCTGATACATCGCCATCCTCCTGATACATCGCCATCCTCCTGATACATCGCCATCCTCCTGATTCATCGCCATCCTCCTGATTCATCGCCATCCTCCTGATTCATCGCCATCCTCCTGATACATCGCCATCCTCCTGATACATCGCCATCCTCCTGATTCATCGCCATCCTCCTGATACATCGCCATCCTCCTGATACATCGCCATCCTCCCGATACATCGCCATCCTCCTGATACATCGCCATCCTCCTGATACATCGCCATCCTCCTGATTCATCGCCATCCTCCTGATTCATCGCCATCCTCCTGATACATCGCCATCCTCCTGATTCATCGCCATCCTCCTGATTCATCGCCATCCTCCTGATTCATCGCCATCCTCCTGATACATCGCCATCCTCCTGATTCATCACCATCCTCCTGATTTATTGCCATCCTCCTGATACATCGCCATCCTCCTGATTCATCGCCATCCTCCTGATTCATCACCATCCTCCTGATACATCGCCATCCTCCTGATTCATCGCCATCCTCCTGATTCATCGCCATCCTCCTGATTCATCGCCATCCTCCTGATTCATCGCCATCCTCCTGATACATCGCCATCCTCCTGGTTCATCGCCATCCTCCTGATACATCGCCATCCTCCTGATACATCGCCATCCTCCTGATACATCGCCATCCTCCTGATACATCGCCATCCTCCTGATGCATCGCCATCCTCCTGATACATCGCCATCCTCCTGATACATCGCCATCCTCCTGATACATCGCCATCCTCCTGATTCATCGCCATCCTCCTGATACATCGCCATCCTCCTGATACATCGCCATCCTCCTGATTCATCGCCATCCTCCTGATCGCAATGTAAATTTGGTAAGTGTAAGGGCCATGCTAGATAATGTGCACCCTGATATACAAATGAGGCACTTTGACTTTTACATATGTTAAGGGATAAAAAGGATTTTATATCTGTTTGTATATATGGTAGTTCATGTCTGTAGACTATCAGGCTGATTCATTACTAACGCCAGGTAGCGACAGATGAGCGTCTGTAGAGCGGATTTCAGAGCGCCCGCTAGTAGTCGCTGTGCTCGGCCACGGATCATTGTTTGAGA
Organism: Gastrophryne carolinensis; assembly: GCA_027917425.1. NCBI lineage: Eukaryota > Metazoa > Chordata > Amphibia > Anura > Microhylidae > Gastrophryne > Gastrophryne carolinensis. The sequence goes on from CM051243.1 coordinate 166,138,922, forward strand.
GCGCCTCAGTCGCTGTCCGGCATTGATTAATATGATATGTTAGTCACTATACTACACAGTATGTGAGCGTACTGTAACGCCAGCTCAGCGTTAACAACTAACACCACATTCATCAAAAAAACAGCCACAAACCTCGCCAGCGCTCAAAATCATGAAATTGTAGCCCATAGCACCTGAGGCTGTGTGATTGAAAGCTGTTTTTGAACATGTATCTGCTAGTAACAAAACGAAAAACATATGGAATTACATTGTTATTACATTGTAACTTGAACACTTAAATAACAGACATGTAAGGACAATTCTGTATAAAAATATTATTAATACAAAAAGTTTTCAAAAATGTCATTTTCTTGGCCAGAATACATGTCAGAAGGTTTGTGTTTTTTTTAGGGAAAACAAAATTGGCATGAGGAAAGGGATTTAAGGATCATTTAAGGATCATCCATAGAAATGTATGGGAGACCGCCAGGTAGCGCCAGGTCAGACGTGGCGCTCTGCAAGGCTAAATGCCGGCGCTGTACGCTGAGGCTGGGATAAAGATGACGCTACATGGCGTTGTTCTAGTCGCTCACCAGATTTGGCTTCATAAATGTGTAATTGCCTGCCGTGTCCAGAGTTCACCTGCCGTTGTACATTTACTACCTGGCGCTATCCCTTCATGAATAAGGCCCTAAGTATAGCAATGTATTGCATTATGACGTTTGTATATTTTAACTCTCTACTGAGTGTTGTCATTTTTTTCCACAATTTTACCCTAAAAGTTAAAAAGAAAGTCCACTTTTGTGAACTTTCCCACAGACCTCAACTCCAATCATACAAGTGGGCACAAGACTCCCTTAGTGCCACATGAGATGCAAGGCCGGATGTGTACGGTGGCGCCTATTATTATTAGAGATGAGCGAACTTCTTGAAAGTTCGATTCGGGCGATTCGCCGAATTTCCCCAAGAAATTCGGGTTCCCCCGAATCGAACTTTCACGAATCGCTCATCTGAAAAAAAAAATGCCGGCATGGTGGGAGCGGGCAGGCCGGCTACGCTGTCAGCGGGCGGCGGAAGCCGGCCCGCTGACAGCGCAGCCGGCCTGCCCGCTCCCACCATGCCGGTATTTTTTAAAAAAGCAAACACTTACCTGCATGGTCGGAGCGTGGAGGCCGGCGCCGCTCTCAGCTGTCATCAGAGGACGCGTCATCAGAGGGCGCCTGGGGGCGGCGCCGGCCTCCACGTTCCGACCATGCAGGTAAGTGTTTGCTTTTTAAAAAAATGCCGGCATGGTGGGAGCGGGCAGGCCGGCTGCGCTGTCAGCGGGCCGGCTTCCGCCGCCCGCTGACAGCGTAGCCGGCCTGCCCGCTCCCACCATGCCGGCATTTTTTTTTTTTTTATTTCAGGGAAAATTCGATCGGCACGAACCAAAAAAAATTCGGGTTCGTGCCGAATTGAATTTTCCCTGAAATTCGGAGCGAATTCCGGTTCGTCCGAACCGGTTCGCTCATCCCTAATTATTATTATTATTATTATAGTCTTATGTACCCAGACTATGCCCACCTGTCGACCCAGTTTCTCATACCAGTACTGCAGGAGAGCACTGACTTCTAAAAAAGAGACTGGCGGGTAGGACAGTATCGCCCTGCCACCCGCTGCCCCACACCCGGCACTCAGGCTTTTAACTTATCCTTCAGTCATAAGTCATTAAGGCAGAATGTGAAGCAAAATCTCCAAAATGGTGTCAGACAGATAAATAAAAATAGTTATACTCCTCCCTACTGAAGGCAAATATTTTAGAAGCTGTTGGCTGGAGTTGGTCTTTAATCCTATTCCATTAAAGTGAACCAAAACTGGACCAAGTCGAAAATACATTGGGTCCAGCAGAAACCCTTCACTAGCGGCATCCCAAATCAAAGTTAATAAAAGGAGTGCGGGGGCTAGAGTACCCGGAAAGATTGTCCAAGTTAGGTTTATTTAGTCTAGAAAAAAGACGATTGAGGGGTGATCTAATAACTATGTATAAATATATTCGGGGTCAATACAAAGATCTTTCCTACAATCTATTTATACCCCGGAGTGTAACCATAACCCGAGGGCATGCACTAAGGTTTGAGGAAAGGTGCTTTCTCCTCCGACATAGGAGGGGATTCTTCTCTGTAAGAGCAGTGAGACTATGGAACTCGCTGCCAGAGGAGGTAGTAATGATGGATACAGTAAAAACGTTCAAAAGTGGCCTTGATGCCTTCCTGGCATGTAATAACATTTCCAGCTATGGCTACTAGACCACTGGAAGGAGATCTATAGTGGCCTGGATGCCTTCCTGGCATGTAATAACATTACTAGATATGGCTGCTAGACCACTGGAAGGAGATCTATAGTAGCCGGGAAGCCCTCCTGGCATGTAATAACATTACCAGCTATGGCTACTAGACCACTGGAAGGAGATCTATAGTGGCCGGGATGCCTTCCTGGCATGTAATAACATTACTAGCTATGGCTGCTAGACCACTGGAAGGAGTTAAACAGGCTGAACTGGATGGATTAAAGTCTTTATTCAGCCTTACATACTATGTTACTATGTTACTATGTTAGGGTGTCCAGCAGTGTTAAACTTACCTAGTCCTGGGATCCCTCAGCCAATCAGCAGAGTGCTCTGAATTGTTGCACCATGCCTGCTCTACAGGGTAAGTCTGAGCAGCAGATCTCATATTATGCTGGCGGGGACATGCAGAGCGGAGGGAGCGAGGATGCTGTGCCAATGCAGAGGTGAGTTCCACCCTAAAAAATGGTTTTCTGCCATACAGAATAGACTTTTGGTCTGTCTCACTTTAAAAATCCATTCTAAGCCATGGATGTTAGTGGGGTAGCATTACCTTTTCCAGGATTCTTCATCCTCCCATATCTCATACAGGGTAAAGCCCGCTTGACATGGAAGCATCTGCACAGATACGCTAAGGAAAAAAGTAAAACACAAAGTTACACATCATTTATCTTGTTCCTCTGGTTGCCCTGCTTGCAAAATCCTATGTGAACACCACTGCTATAGCGTCACCCAGGTTATGAATCTGTTGTGTTTCCCATTAGAGAAATTCGTCCATTCACAGTTCCTCAGAATAGACTGTGGTCATTTGCTTACACCTATGAGCTCCCCTGTTGCTCTGGCTGGCCCTGTGGGCTACCTGTAACCTATGGGGATCATAGATCATAGAAGCACTGATGGATGAGTAAATGGAGCCTGTTTGGGGATGTTTCAGACATCTTGAACAGACTGACGGAGCACCCTACGGAGGAGGTTCCTCATGTGCTGGCCCTTACAAGTAACTCTGCTTGCATTTCATAAAACCAGGGTTTTGCTCAGGAACCACAGAATCTAAAAGATTCCAGGGCAGGACGCTAGCCAGGATGCACCGCTGTGTCAAACCCCCCGGGGTTGCTGGTACACTCACCTTTACCGCCAGTTCACGCGATGCTGCAATCACCGTCACCTGCATCCCCGGCTTTCCTGTAGCTGAGCGCACTTCCGCCCAACAATTCAGAACCCGAACAAATAGCCGGGAATACGGCCAGCCGGCTGCAAAGAGTCATCTGGTAATTTTGAGATCAGCCAAATGGTGTGGCTGTTTGGGGAGTGGCTCCGGCGGTGGAAAACCTCGGTTATATTTGAAAACTGGGTCACCGCCAAGCCATCAGCATCGTCCAAGCTCAGGGCCGGATTATGAGAGGGGAGCAAGGGGCTCTAGCCCCAGGGCCTCCACCACTTGCCCTGCAAAGGGACCCTCCACCAACCTTTGGGTTATGGTCTAGTCCAGGAGGCTTTTCAGTCTTTGGTTTGACGGGCTGCAGGTACAGCAACAAAGCTATGAGCGGCAGTGGGGTCTCCCCGCATTTGGGCAGCCAAAGCCACCACAGGGCAGGACGGAGAGTCTAGAGCAGCAAAGCCGCCATCAGAAACGCTACAGGGTGGTTGGGTGCAGAGTAGTCAATCGATGGCCGTTCACTGTACATAAGCCTTCTGCTTACGTTTTCTGCTGGACCAGCTGGGTGATTCCACTACCCCCCCATCCAGAATGGCAAAGCAGAAGTTCCTGAGCAGCACACACCCGCACAAGGGACTCGATCTGACGTTCCAGTAAGTAGGTGGGGGCCAGACAACTATCAGTTACTTGGCTGGACTATTATTTTAAAAGGAAAAAAATACTGTATCTGGGGCCTCCACCAGATTTTGTGCCCAGGGGCCTCCACCACACTTAATCCGGCCTGGCCCAAGCTACCCGGGCAGGTTAGGGTTTAGATTTGCTTTAAAGTGATCCAATACCAGGACAATCCCATTCAAGTGTGGCATTCCTACCTCGGGGAGTGTGCACAAATGCATGTCTTTATTTTTCCCTGTCCTAGTTGCTGGTAAGTATAATAGGCAACCAAATTGGGGTGTCCAATTTTTTAATTTCCGGCTTTTTTTCTATTGTTTGTGCTGCACCACTTCACCAATTAAACATGTGTATAACAAAACGTGTAACCACATTTTTGAGGATAAAAACTTATTTATGAAGGAATAGCGACAGGTAGCGACTGGTGAGCGACCGGTAATGACGGGCCCCGCCACGAGAACGCCGGCTCCCACAATCACACATTTATCAAGCCAATCCTGCTTAGCGACTGAGATAGCGCCATATAGCCACTCATTCATCATTATTCCAGCCTCATCCCACAGCGCCAGTGTCCGACCATAAACAGCGACAGGTATGACCTCTCGCTACCTGGCGCTCTCCAATGCATTTCAATGGAACAATCTTTAAATATTCATAATTAATTGTTATTAATTGTTTTTTTTTTTTTAAATGTGAAAAATTCTGTGACCACTTCTGCCATTTTAGATAATTTTTTTAAGGGGAAAAAAAAAAATTGTACAGAAGTGATATTACAGGTCTGATATTAATGTATTCATATTACAAAATTATTTAAAAAACTTGTTTTTTTTTGTTTCCAAAAATATGGTTGTTTGGGGGTTAAAAACTACTTTTAACCCATCGCCGCCAGCGCTCTGGGGTTTAAACATGCATTTCACAGCGCGAGAATTTTTTGAGCGTGATTTGTTAATGAATATGGTGGGAGCCGGTCGCTATGGCCAGTCGCTATCATGCCCTCCCATACAGCGCGGAACCTGTCAAATAGCGACTCCTCACCCAATATTCAACATTACTGCACACCGACTGAGTCGCTGTCAACAACCGAACAACGGCCAAGCACAGCGACTACTAGCGGGCGCTCTGAAAATACCGCTACAGTCGCTCAACTGTCGCTACCTGCCGCTATTAATGTATCGGCCTCCCCATTTCCTGGTAATTTCCAGGGTGCGGCCATGGCTGTAAGGACAGATGGGCTGTGGGCGGGAGGTAGGTGCTGAGTGCACCCTCCAGACTCCAAATTTTCTCCCAGAAAATGAAAAAAAAAACACTGATCTCCAAACCACATAAAATTTTTGCCCCACACAAGAGGATTTCTCAGCCCTAAAGCGATTAAAGCAGAAGTCTAGCCTCAGGGTATAGTGTTTTATTTAAGCAAATGTATTAACATTGCACATATAGAAAACGAATAACAAGATTTGCCCATAAGCCCTAGCAGTAGGTGGAGCCATGAAAACATGGTGATAGCTCAAGTGCCTATAAAGATCCAGCTGGACATGTTCGGGGCTAGTGACCCTCATCGGCACAAGGAGAACATTTTCTTTGAGGTGTAACATGCAGATCATTTATTTGTCTATTCAAAGTGTTTCGATTGTTTTAATTGTTACAACCTATCTTCTATACATCCCTCAATGAGGGGGCGTGGCTAATGGAAGGTATGGTAGTGGCATTTAATGAAGTTGTACCCTGGGTCATTGAGGGAGACAATAAAGAAGGATCCTTAGGGCCTTTATTTAAGAAGGGATAGCGTCAGGTAGTGGCTGGTTAATGAGAGGTAGCGACAGGTAGCGACTGGTGAACGCCGGACACGGCACGCAATTACACATTTATCATGCAGAATGTGTTCAGCGACTGGGATAACGCCATGCAGCGTCCGATTCATCATTTTCACAGCCTCAGCGAACAGCGCCCGTGTTCAGCCTTGCTCAGCACCAGATATGACCTCTCTCTACCTGTCGCTCTCCCATACATTTCAATGGACGATCCTTTTCTTCTCTTTAAACGGGGTTTTTTTTTTTTTTTAATCTCAAATAATGCTGTGACCTCTTCTGGCATTGAAAAGGTAGCTTTTTGACAAATTTTTCATTTTTCAGATATTTGTGCAGAAATGACATTACAGGTCTGGCATTAAAGTGTTCATGTTACAATGTAATTCCATATGTTTTCCCTTTGTTACTAGTGGATACATGTTCAAAAACAGCCTTTAATCACACAGCCTGTGGCTTCAAACAAGCATTTTTCAGCGCCACAGTTTTCTGAGGCTGTTTTTTTGCTGAATATGGTGTGAGTCGGTTGCTATGACCAGTCGCTAACATTCGCTCCCATACAGCGCTGTACTGGTCAAATAGCGACTCCTCACAATGTATTCAACATTACTGCACAGCGACTGAGTCGAGCACAGCGACGGCCGAGCACCGCGACTACTAGCGGGCGCTCTGAAAATGCCTGCTACAGACGCTCATCTGTCGCTACCTGGCGTTAGTGATGAATCAGCCTGCCTGTTTTAAACAAGCTTGGGACACTGTCCATGTTATTCATCCTCATCATTAGTAATGAGATCCTGCTGTGCCCCCCTCTCAATAACAGACACTGGAACCTGCTCTCAGCTGCACCTCCATCGGACAGACACTTGTGGGTTACCCTAGGCCTTTGCGCCATTACTGCTCTAGAGGAAAAAAGTCCCTTTGCCAATGCTTTAATGGCCATTTATGAGCCTTGTTCCTCCCCCAGCCATTGAAAGAAGGGAGAAAGGGCACAAGGGGTTCAAACTCAGTCCACAGCTTAATTGTCCCTAAGTAGGCCCTTATTTAACAAGGGATAGCGCCAGGTAGCGAATGGTGAGCGAACGGTAATGACGGTCACCGCCACGAGAACGCCGGCTCCCCACCACAATCACACATTTATCAAGCCGATCCTGCTTAGCGACTGACAGAGCGCCAGATAGCGAATCATTCATCATTATTCCAGCCTCACCCTACAGCACCAGCGAGCGACCTTGAACAGCGACAGGTATGACCTCTCGCTACCTGGCGCTCTCCAATGCATTTCAATGGAGCAATCTTTAAATATTCATAATTAATTGCTATTAATGTATTTTTTTTTTTTAAATGTCAAAAATTCTGTGACCACTTCTGCAATTAATGTTTAAGGTAAAAAAAAAAAAAAAAAAATTGTGCAGAATTGATATTACAGGTCTGATATTAATGTATTCATATTACAGAATGTTTGGAAAAACTTTTTTTTTTTTTTTTTTTTTTTAAATATGGTTGTTTGGGGGTTAAAAAACTTCTTTTAACACATCGCCGCCATCGCTCTGGGGTTTAAACAAGCATTTCACAGTGCGAGAATTTTTTGAGCGTGATTTGTTAATGAATATGCTGGGAGCCGTTCGCTATGGCCATTCGCTGTCATGCGCTCCCATACAGCGCGGAACCTGTCAAACGGCGACTCCTAACCCTGTATTCAACATTACCGCACACCGACTGAGTCGCTGTCAACAACCGAACAACGGGCAAGCACAGCGAATACTAGCGGGCGCTGTGAAAATACCGCTACTGTCGCTCATCTGTCGCTACCTGGCGCTATTAATGAATCGGCCTCCTTGTCAGCAGGACCTGATTTTCCTTCTCCATTGCTGTGGTTGTATGACTCCTGTGTGTCTGATGCCGGAAAGACGATTAGAAATATAGGCTTATCTGCGATACTGCATTTGAATGCCACTAAAAAAAAATGGGCTTGCCGGCTTTGGAATCTAAAAGACGCCAGGGGTGGCTGCTAGCCTACCCTGGGGCATCTGAAATCGGGATGCCCTGCTGTGTGAAACACCTGGGGTTGCCAACTTGCCAACTCTTGGGGTTTCCAACTCCAGCGACCTCCCGTCCTCCCTGCAGCTACAGCCAGTAAGCTAGGTCACGTCAGCCTGCAATCTTGAGATCAGCCAGTTGGCATTCATTAAAATGCCAGGTGGGAGAGGCCAACGGGCGGGAATGGTGGGTGGAGGTAGAGGAGCTCCACAAAAAGGGTTTTGTGCCATTTCACCTCCTTACAACCTTATCTCCCCTCCACAAAATGTCTGCATTTACCCGCTTGTACCCTCTCCCACAAAAACTGTCCCTGCCTTCCCCTCACAGTCTACATTTAACCCCTTGCACCCTCTCCCCCACATACTACATTTCTGAGTGCTGGGTACACATTTATGTTGGGGGTGGATTCAAGCTGAGGAGGCAGCCAGGGTTATATGATTTTTTTCCTTTCTTATTCTAGCAGACTGCGACCATACTCAGCGAAATGGAGCCCTAGGGGAGCCGGAACCCCAAATAGATCCCTGCTCAGGGCTGGATTATGAGAGGGGCGCAAGGGGCCTCCACCACTTGCCCTACAAAGGGGGCCTCCACCAACCTTTGGGTTATGGGCTGGTCCAGGAGGCTTTTCAGTCTTTGGTTTGACGGGCCGCAGGGCCAGCAACAAAGCTATCTGCGGCAGTGCCCCCCGCGCACCTGGGCATCCAAAGGCACCACGGGGCAGGTCAGAGAGTCGCCGCCGCCGTCAGCAGCGCTACAGTGATGGGTGCGTGCAGAGCTGTCACTGCACATAAGCCACCAAGCACAGCCGCTGGCTGCTCAATGCAGGGAACTGTTTTCTGCTGGACCAGCCGGGTGACTACACCCCACCCAGAATGGCAAAGCAGGAGATCCCGAGCAGCACGCACCCGCAAAAGGGTGGAACAAAGGACTCAATTTGACGTTCCAATAAAAAGGCAGGTGCCAGACAACCACCAATCAGTTACTTGGCTGGACTATTATTTAAAGGAATAAAAAATACTGTATCTGGGGTCTCCACCACACGGGGAGGCCGATTCATTAATAGCGCCAGGTAGCGACAGATGAGCGCCAGTAGCGTGATTTTCACAGCGCCAGCTAGTATTCGCTGTGCTTGGCCGGGGTTTGCTTGTTGACAGCGACTCAGTCGGTGTGCGGTAATGTTGAATACGGGGTTAGGGGTCGCTGTTTCACAGGTTCCGCGTTGTATGGGTGCGCCTGACAGCGAATGGCCAGAGCGAACGGCTTGCTGCAGATTCATTAACAAATCACGCTCAAAAATTTCTCGCGCTGTGAATTCCTTGTTTAAACCCCAGAGCGCTGGCGGCGATGTGTGTAAAGTAGTTTTTAACCCCCAAACAACCATTTTTTTTTATATGTAAAAATTATACAAGTTTTTCTAAACATTATGTAATATGAATACATGAATATCAGACCTGTAATATCAATTCTGCACATTTTTTTTTTTTTTTTTGTACTTTAAAAAAAAACCTAACATTGCAGAAATGGTCACAGAATTTTTGACATTACAAAAAAAAAAAAAAACAGTAATAGCAATTAATTATGATATTTAAAGATTGCTCCATTGAAATGCATTGGACCACGCCAGGGAGCGCCAGGTCATACCTGTCGCTGTGATGGGATTAGCAGCGGCGCTGTTCGTTGCAGTCGGCTACATGATGAATCCCGCGCTAGCTGACGCTCTCGCCGGCGCTAGCCTCATTTAGCGTGATAAATGCGTCATTGTGACCGCCGCCGGGCGTACTTGATTCGGTAGCCGCCGTTAGCTGTCGGTACCTGGCGCTCGTCAGACACTACCTGGCGCTAGCCCTTGATAAATAAGGGCCTTAATCCGGCCCTGTCCCTGTTCATCTGTCTGCAGGTGAAAAGTTATGCGACAGGAAAAGATTTGGCTATATCAAGTAATGAGAAGCCTGTCTGCTGTATTTCTAGCTTCTTTTATCTGTAACATCTTTGAAAAGTTCAGCAAGAAAAAGGGGCTTCCTAACAATACTTTTCTTCAGTGAAGGTGACAAATCATTCGTCACCTCCCCGATGACTCACGATTGCGGAGAACAGACGGCGCCCTTGTTACAGAATAGCTAGTTGGTATAAATAGCGTTTTTACTTCTACTGAAACATTGGCAAGTCAAGGCTAACATCTGATAAGGCAGGAAATGCATTATTATGTTTGTGTTGCCTGGACCAGCGGAAACTGAAATCATTAATAATCTCACATCACTATCCAGACTGCCGGTTCTGCCCGAGTTTGCTAAATGAGAATTTCTCAATTGTTCTATAGCTTTGGAAACTCATCTTCCAAACGAAATTATATGTAGGACACTTAAAATGGTAGCCCTGGCAAATGAGGACATAAATGGACAGAAAGGCCTGGTGCAAACATAAGAGCAATTTTTGTGGACCTTTCCCCAGACCTCAGATCAGGGGGGTTTGCCAGAGGGTACGAGGCTCCCTGCCTACCTCCCACCCGATCCCATGTTGCTGATCGCTCTCCTGTAGCTCTGTTGCAATGTCCCAGTACAGCATTTGCAATACTCTTCTATATGTGTCCCCTCGACATTCGGCTGTCCCTGTGACTTTGGGGTCTGTTATATTGCGTAGCTAATATTGTATAATATATCTGTGTTCATACAGTATATATATTTCCTGTATAATATCCTTTTATATCCTGTTTTCATGTTATAACATGTTTCCTATGTGAATTTATGTAGTTTGCACTCAAAGAGTTAATGCTTTCACACTGTGCAGTTCCATAAACTTCATAACTCCTTATTGCTGTAACTAACTTGCTAGGGAAGGGTCATGTGACAAGTGGTGAGCCTATCAGGACTGCTGAGCACCTAAGCCTTCCCTCTCCTCCATTTTCTAGGCAGAATAGCTGTGATCTCTGAAGGAAGAAGATCTGTGCTTGTGCTGCTGGCTTGTCTCATGTGGCTAGGGGGAAGAAAGGGGCCAGACTAATGCTTACCAAGTCTGCTGATAAATCTACAGCATCATCTTTCATACTCCAGGTCACAGAGCCTGTCTTCAATTCAGCTCTAATCTCCAAGGTCGCAGAACCCATCTTCAATCTTGCAAGTAAGCTATTCAGCCTAAATGGCACTATAAGTTTCAGCAAGTCCTCTAGTCTCCCACACCACTGGATCGCTCCTGATCTGTACTGTCACTGTACCAGCTAGACTGCCAGTAAAAGTTCCGTTGATCCTAACCTGGCCTCTGCCTGTTATTGCTACCCAGCACCTAGCAAGGGATCTCCTGGGACCCCCGGTTGGTAGGGTAACCGGTGCCACCAAACCCTCCTGGCGTCACGACACAGGGCCCTCATACCATCTGGGCCTACAGACTTTAACATCTGTCCAGAACCTAGGCTCCGGCCTGCCACCCCAAAAGCGGGTGACCCACAGCTGCCTCCCAGCTTCCCTAACCTGGTCACCACATAGCCACATGAAGCTGGGAGACACACTTCTGTTATCTGGTCTGCAGATGAGTATGCCCTTTATAATCCTATTTATAGAGGTGACCATTATTCTCAATGGGTGCTTAGAACTAGGGATGAGCGGGCCCGTAAAAGTTCGGATTCGACAAGTTTGGCCGAACTTGCCACCAAAGTTCAGTTTGGGTCCCCAGACTTGAACCGAAACCAAACCCAGACCCCCATTGAAATCAATGGGAACCCGAACTTGGGGCCCAAAAATTACTGTAAAATGGGGGTAGCAAGGGCTAGAGGGCTCACAATCACAATAGTAACAGAAAACAAAACAAAAAAATAAATACATATACATACAGGTGCCCTGCACAAAATGCGGTAGGGACAGTACTAATATGTATCCGTTATTAAAAAAATAATAACCCCCTCCCCATAACCCTATAAGCTGTGTGACAGAATCCCCCATCTTCCCCATAGCAGACTGTGTTGCAGAACAACCCCCATCATCCTCATAGCAGACTGTGACAGAACCCCCCCCATCCCACCTATAGCAGACTGTGAGAGAATCCCCCATCATCCCATAGCAGACTGTGTGGTAGAACAACCCCCATCATCCCTATAGCAGAATGTGTGGTAGAACAACCCCTATCATCCCTATAGCAGAATGTGTGGCAGAACAACCCCCATCATCCCTATAGCAGAATCTGTGGCAGAACAACCCCCATCATCCCTAAAGCAGAATCTGTGGCAGAACAACCCCCATCATCCCTAAAGCAGAATCTGTGGCAGAACAACCCCCATCATCCCTAAAGCAGAATCTGTGGCAGAACAACCCCCATCATCCCTATAGCAGACTGGGTGGCAGAACAACCCCCATCATCCCTAAAGCAGAATCTGTGGCAGAACAACCCCCATCATCCCTATAGCAGACTGTGTGGCAGAACAACGCCCATCATCCCTATAGCAGACTGTGTGGCAGAACAACCCCCATCATCCCTATAGCAGACTGTGTGGCAGAACAACCCCCATCATCCCTATAGCAGAATGTGCGGCAGAACAACCGCCATCATCCCTATAGCAGAATGTGTGGCAGAACAACCCCTATCATCCCTATAGCAGAATGTGTGGCAGAACAACCGCCATCATCCCTATAGCAGAATGTGTGGTAGAACAACTGCCATCATCACTATAGCAGAATGTGTGGTAGAACAACCCCTATCATCCCTATAGCAGAATGTGTGGTAGAACAACCCCTATCATCCCTATAGCAGAATGTGTGGCAGAACAACCCCCATCATCCCTATAGCAGAATGTGTGGTAGAACAACTGCCATCATCCCTATAGCAGAATGTGTGGAAGAACAACCCCTATCATCCCTATAGCAGAATGTGTGGCAGAACAACCGCCATCATCCCTATAGCAGAATGTGTGGCAGAACAACCCCTATCATCCCTATAGCAGAATGTGTGGCAGAACAACCGCCATCATCCCTATAGCAGAATGTGTGGTAGAACAACTGCCATCATCACTATAGCAGAATGTGTGGTAGAACAACCCCTATCATCCCTATAGCAGAATGTGTGGTAGAACAACCCCTATCATCCCTATAGCAGAATGTGTGGTAGAACAACTGCCATCATCCCTATAGCAGAATGTGTGGAAGAACAACCCCTATCATCCCTATAGCAGAATGTGTGTATATGTTTTTTAAGATTGTCATTTTTGTATTTTATGTACATCAGTGCTCATGTGAGTCCTTTTTAATTACTAATAAAAATTTATACTTTGTTTAGTACTATTGACTGCAGTGCAATATCATTATAAAGTGTTTTGTGGGTAGAGTGCGGACCATCTGGGGACCCTTGGGGATTTCCAGAAATTCCCCTCCAACTGGTTGTGTTAGTGGTATAGATGGGCACATATTGGCCCAGCACCCTCACATGGTGATAACCTTGGGCTGTGCGCGTCCAATCCATATTTTAGTACATATAGCAGAATGTGTGGCAGAACAACTTCCAGTATCCTTATAGCAGACTGTGTGGCAGAACAACCCCCATCATCCCTATAGCAGAATGTGTGGCAGAACAACCCCCATCATCCCTATAGCAGAATCTGTGGCAGAACAACCCCCATCATCCCTATAGCAGACTGTGTGACAGAACAACCCCCATCATCCCTATAGCAGAATCTGTGGCAGAACAAGCCCCATCATCCCTATAGCAGACTGTGTGGCAGAACAACCCCCATCATCCCTATAGCAGAATCTGTGGCAGAACAAGCCCCATCATCCCTATAGCAGACTGTGTGACAGAACAACCCCCATCATCCCTATAGCAGAATGTGTGGCAGAACAACCCCCATCATCCCTATAGCAGAATCTGTGGCAGAACAACCCCCATCATCCCTATAGCAGACTGTGTGACAGAACAACCCCCATCATCCCTATAGCAGAATCTGTGGCAGAACAACCGCCATCATCCCTATAGCAGACTGTGTGGCAGAACAACCCCCATCGTCCCTATAGCAGACTGTGTGGCAGAACAACCCCCATCATCCCTATAGCAGAATCTGTGGCAGAACAACCCCCATCATCCCTATAGCAGAATGTGTGGCAGAACAACCCCCATCATCCCTATAGCAAAATGTGTGGCAGAACAACGCCCATCGTCCCTATAGCAGAATGTGTGGCAGAACAACGCCCATCATCCCTATAGCAGAATGTGTGGCAGAACAACCCCTATCATCCCTATAGCAGAATGTGTGGCAGAACAACGCCCATCATCCCTATAGCAGAATCTGTGGCAGAACAACCCCTATCATCCCTATAGCAGAATGTGTGGCAGAACAACGCCCATCATCCCTATAGCAGAATGTGTGGCAGAACAACCCCTATCATCCCTATAGTAGAATGTGTGGCAGAACAACCCCCATCGTCCCTATAGCAGACTGTGTGGCAGAACAACCCCCATCATCCCTATAGCAGAATTTGTGGCAAAACAACCCCCATCATCCCTATAGCAGAATCTGTGGCAGAACAACCCCCATCATCCCTATAGCAGAATGTGTGGCAGAACAACCCCCATCATCCCTATAGCAGAATCTGTGGCAGAACAACCCCCATCATCCCTATAGTAGAATGTGTGGCAGAACAACCCCTATCATCCCTATAGCAGAATGTGTGGCAGAACAACCCCCATCATCCCTATAGCAGAATGTGTGGCAGAACAACCCCTATCATCCCTATAGCAGAATTTGTGGCAAAACAACCCCCATCATCCCTATAGCAGAATGTGTGGCAGAACAACCCCCATCATCCCTATAGTAGAATGTGTGGCAGAACAACCCCTATCATCCCTATAGCAGAATGTGTGGCAGAACAACCCCCATCATCCCTATAGCAGAATGTGTGGCAGAACAACCCCTATCATCCCTATAGCAGAATCTGTGGCAGAACAACCCCCATCATCCCTATAGCAGAATGTGTGGCAGAACAACCCCCATCATCCCTATAGCAGACTGTGTGGCAGAACAACCCCCATCATCCCTATAGCAGAATGTGTGGCAGAACAACGCCCATCATCCCCATAGCAGACTGTGTGGCAGAACAACCCCCATCATCCCTATAGCAGAATGTGTGGCAGAACAACCCCCATCATCCCTATAGCAGACTGTGTGGCAGAACAACCCCCATCATCCCTATAGCAGAATGTGTGGCAGAACAACCCCCATCATCCCTATAGCAGAATGTGTGGCAGAACAACCCCTATCATCCCTATAGCAGAATGTGTGGCAGAACAACCCCCATCGTCCCTATAGCAGACTGTGTGGCAGAACAACCCCCATCATCCCTATAGCAGAATGTGTGGCAGAACAACCCCTATCATCCCTATAGCAGAATGTGTGGCAGAACAACCCCCATCGTCCCTATAGCAGACTGTGTGGCAGAACAACCCCCATACATATACATACAGGTGCCCTGCACAAAATGTGGTAGGGACAGTACTAATATGTATCCGTTATTAAAAAAATAATAACCCCCTCCCCATAACCCTATAACAGGCTGTGTGACAGAATCCCCCATCTTCCCCATAGCAGACTGTGTTGCAGAACAACCCCCATCATCCTCATAGCAGACTGTGACAGAACCCCCCCATCCTACCTCTAGCAGACTGTGAGGGAATCCCCCATCATCCCTATAGCAGACTGTGTGGCAGAACAACCCCCACCATCTCTATATCAGAATTTGTGGCAGAACAACGCCCATCATCCCTATAGCAGAATGTGTGGCAGAACAATGCCCATCATCCCTATAGCAGACTGTGTGGCAGAACAATGCCCATCATCCCTATAGCAGAGTGTGTGGCAGAACAACCCCCATCATCCCTATAGCAGACTGTGTGACAGAACAACTCCCATCGTCCCTATAGCAGACTGTGTGACAGAACAACCCCCATCGTCCCTATAGCAGACTGTGTGGCAGAACAACCCCCACCATCTCTATATCAGAATTTGTGGCAGAACAACGCCCATCATCCCTATAGCAGAATGTGTGGCAGAACAATGCCCATCATCCCTATAGCAGACTGTGTGGCAGAACAATGCCCATCATCCCTATAGCAGAGTGTGTGGCAGAACAACCCCCATCATCCCTATAGCAGACTGTGTGACAGAACAACTCCCATCGTCCCTATAGCAGACTGTGTGACAGAACAACCCCCATCGTCCCTATAGCAGACTGTGTGGCAGAACAACCCCCACCATCTCTATATCAGAATTTGTGGCAAAACAATGCCCATCATCCCTATAGCAGACTGTGTGGCAGAACAACCCCCATCATCCCTATAGCAGACTGTGTGGCAGAACAACCCCCATCATCCCTATAGCAGACTGTGTGACAGAACAACCCCCATCATCCCTATAGCAGACTGTGTGACAGAACAACCCCCATCGTCCCTATAGCAGACTGTGTGGCAGAACAACCCCCACCATCTCTATATCAGAATTTGTGGCAAAACAATGCCCATCATCCCTATAGCAGACTGTGTGGCAGAACAACCCCCATCATCCCTATAGCAGACTGTGTGGCAGAACAACCCCCATCATCCCTATAGCAGACTGTGTGACAGAACAACCCCCATCGTCCCTATAGCAGACTGTGTGGCAGAACAACCCCCATCATCCCTATAGCAGAATCTGTGGCAGAACAACCCCCATCATCCCTATAGCAGAATGTGTGGCAGAACAACGCCCATCGTCCCTATAGCAGAATGTGTGGCAGAACAACCCCCATCATCCCTATAGCAGAATGTGTGGCAGAACAACGCCCATCATCCCTATAGCAGAATGTGTGGCAGAACAACCCCCATCATCCCTATAGCAGAATGTGTGGCAGAACAACGCCCATCATCCCTATAGCAGAATGTGTGGCAGAACAACCCCCATCATCCCTATAGCAGAATGTGTGGCAGAACAACGCCTATCATCCCTATAGCAGAATGTGTGGCAGAACAACGCCATCGTCCCTATAGCAGAATGTGTGGCAGAACAACCCCCATCATCCCTATAGCAGAATGTGTGGCAGAACAACCCCTATCATCCCTATAGCAGAATGTGTGGCAGAACAACCCCCATCGTCCCTATAGCAGACTGTGTGGCAGAACAACCCCCATCATCCCTATAGCAGAATGTGTGGCAGAACAACCCCCATCATCCCTATAGCAGAATCTGTGGCAGAACAACCCCCATCATCCCTATAGCAGACTGTGTGGCAGAACAACCCCCATCATCCCTATAGCAGACTGTGTGGCCGAACAACCCCCATCATCCCTATAGCAGACTGTGTGGCAGAACAACCTCCATCATCCCTATAGCAGACTGTGTGGCAGAACAACGCCCATCATCCCTATAGCAGACTGTGTGGCAGAACAACCCCCATCATCCCTATAGCAGACTGTGTGGCAGAACAACGCCCATCATCCCTATAGCAGACTGTGTGGCAGAACAACTCCCATCATCCCTATAGCAGAATCTGTGGCAGAACAACCCCTATCATCCCTATAGCAGAATTTGTGGCAAAACAACCCCCATCATCCCTATAGCAGAATCTGTGGCAGAACAACCCCCATCATCCCTATAGCAGAATGTGTGGCAGAACAACCGCCATCATCCCTATAGCAGAATGTGTGGTAGAACAAGCCCCATCATCCCTATAGCAGAATGTGTGGCAGAACAACCCCCATCATCCCTATAGCAGAATGTGTGGCAAAACAACCCCCATCATCCCTATAGCAGAATCTGTGGCAGAACAACCCCCATCATCCCTATAGCAGAATGTGTGGCAGAACAACCGCCATCATCCCTATAGCAGAATGTGTGGTAGAACAACCCCTATCATCCCTATAGCAGAATGTGTGGAAGAACAGCCGCCATCATCCCTATAGCAGAATGTGTGGCAGAACAACCCCCATCATCCCTATAGCAGAATCTGTGGCAGAACAACCCCCATCATCCCTATAGCAGAATGTGTGGCAGAACAACCCCCATCATCCCTATAGCAGACTGTGTGGCAGAACAACCCCCATCATCCCTATAGCAGACTGTGTGGCAGAACAACCCCTATCATCCCTATAGCAGAATGTGTGGCAGAACAACGCCCATCATCCCCATAGCAGACTGTGTGGCAGAACAACCCCCATCATCCCTATAGCAGAATGTGTGGCAGAACAACCCCTATCATCCCTATAGCAGAATGTGTGGCAGAACAACCCCCATCGTCCCTATAGAAGACTGTGTGGCAGAACAACCCCCATCATCCCTATAGCAGAATCTGTGGCAGAACAACCCCCATCATCCCTATAGCAGACTGTGTGGCAGAACAACCTCCATCATCCCTATAGCAGACTGTGTGGCAGAACAACCCCCATCATCCCTATAACAGACTGTGTGGCAGAACAACCCCCATCATCCTTATAGCAGACTGTGTGGCAGAACAACCCCCATCATCCCTATAGCAGAATGTGTGGCAGAACAACCCCCATCATCCCTATAAGAGACTGTGTGGCAGAACAACCCCCATCATCCCTATAGCAGACTGTGTGGTAGAACAACCCCCATCATCCCTATAGCAGACTGTGTGGTAGAACAACCCCCATCATCCCTATAGCAGACTGTGTGGCAGAACAACCCCCATCATCCCTATAGCAGACTGTGTGGCAGAACAACCCCCATCATCCCTATAGCAGACTGTGTGGTAGAACAACCCCCATCATCCCTATAGCAGACTGTGTGGTAGAACAACCCCCATCATCCCTATAGCAGACTGTGTGGCAGAACAACCCCCATCATCCCTATAACAGACTGTGTGGCAGAACAACCCCCATCATCCTTATAGCAGACTGTGTGGCAGAACAACCCCCATCATCCCTATAGCAGAATGTGTGGCAGAACAACCCCCATCATCCCTATAACAGACTGTGTGGCAGAACAACCCCCATCATCCCTATAGCAGACTGTGTGGTAGAACAACCCCCATCATCCCTATAGCAGACTGTGTGGTAGAACAACCCCCATCATCCCTATAGCAGACTGTGTGGCAGAACAACCCCCATTATCTTTATAGCAGACTGTGTGGCAGAACAACCCCCATCATCCCTATAGCAGACTGTTTGGCAGAACAACCCCCATCAACCTGCCTGCTTGCTGGCCCGGCTGGGAGCTGTCATCCCAGGTTTCGTCCATCCCGTTTAACGGTCCGGCTCCGCCTTCTCTCCTTCCTGATTGGTTGGGGGCTGGGCATGGGCAGGGGGGCAGTAAGATGGTCAGCTTGGGGCTGGTAGAAACTGGTTGATGGGCAGCCCAACAACCAGCTCTACCAGGTTCTGGACGGATGTCTGAAGTCCGTGTTCGGGGTCGGGAACTCGAACCCTCAAAGTTCGTCATGGACCCGAACTTTGGGGTTCGTGTTCGCTCAACCCTTCTTCGAACACCACGGCTCACAGATGAAACCCACATTTTTGGCGTATTGTGGACAAACATCTCCCAGCCTAGCATAGTACTGTATGGATCGGGTGGAAGGTGATCAGGGAGCCTCGTGCCCTCCGGCAACCCCCTGATCTAAGGCATGCGGGAAAGTCCTAGAAAGTGGTCTGTAACCTTAAAGTGGTCCTTCACCCTGAATAAGAGTCTATCTTATATGTTTCCCACACCCTGTACATACAGATTGCTCACATTAAAAACCATCCTACCTACACAGTCGGGCTGTGACTGCTAGACCCTCCCTACCTTTCTTTTCCCTACCCGTTCCCCTGCCTGGGACCTCCCGCCCCCATTGCCCCCCGGGTCCGTGGATGAGCGACATCCCCCCTCTTCCCCTTTTATCTCTCTTCCCTCTGTCTTTTCTTTCTTTCCTGTGCTGTGTCTGTCTTTTTTTTTCTTTGTTCCTGTATCCTTCATACATTAAAAAAAAAGGGAGGAGAGCGGAGCTCCTGCAAGGTTACTAAAGCTACACCCTCATGGCTGGGACGCATCCTTCCTTATGAAACTCTGAAGTAGAATGACTTGGGATGTCCCTATGGGGAGTTTTCTCAGAGGCCACCAAACAGGCTTAGGTAATGTTGAGCGTGGGAGGGTGGTATGCCGCAGGTCTCCTTCTGAGGCTTTAGGGGGGGATTGTGGGTACTGCCTTCCGAATATTTCATACGTGCTAGACCTGGGGAGGTGGCTTGTGATATGTCGTTAGCTACATGCTTTTTTCTCTTTACCTAACTAATGTACGATGTATGTTATGACATGTCAGTGTGCTCTATGCTTTGATTTCCTTCTAATAAAAATATATTGAACAAAAAAAAATCATCCTACCTGCATCTACTGCATGTTATGAGCCTTTAAACATCCAAGATGGCGGCTCATGGGACATCAGGCAGCCTGCAAACAGGAAGTGCCTGCTAACTGTGCTGCTCTGCATTCTGGGATTGCTGACCTTTTCCTTACCCCAGCTCTGCTCTGTCTGAGCAAAGCACAGCTATACCCCGCCCCCTGTATTTTATCCCTCTCTCCTTTCCTCAGTAAGTGTGATGCTTCTGAGTCAAGATGGCGGCGCCCGTATCCTAAAGTCCTGAACAGAGTTGCAGCCCAGGCTGCTGAAGGTCCGGTTTAATAGGAAAGTACACGCGTTGCGTGACGTAAGATCGTCACTTCCTCAGGGCGAAGTGACGATCTTACGTCACGCAACGCGTCGGCGTTGAGGTTGTGGTGGGGGAGCCTGCAGGTCTGTCTGTATCAATAAGGTATCGTATATATGTTGTCGGTCTGTTTTCCTACCCGGCTGGTCCTTAAAATTTAAATGTTAACACTAGGTGCTGTAGCAGTGTTTTCAGTGTTCTTATTTTTAGCACTTTGGCACATTGCACTTTATAGATTAGAGATTGTATTTTTAGGTCCATTACAGGTTAGGTAGGTTAGGAGTTAGCATTACTCACAAGTTTGTGATTATAAATATGGGATTGTAATATGTTTGCACATATAGTATTGTTTGTATTGTATCATGTGTTATAATATTGCACTTTGTAAATTTCCAGCCATTGTTGTAGGATATGATCATTGTGTTTAGATTTTTGAGGTTTTGAGACCTGTGTTATTAGCCTCAGCAGCATTTTCAGTCATCGGGCTGCCTTCCCCCCTCCCCCTCCCCCTCTCCTTCTGGAAGGATTTTGTCTTTTGTGTTGTTTTTACCTTGGTTTTGTCTGTATAACTGTAGGTTTATGTATTAATAAAGCAATATACTTTTTGGTATATATAGTGGTGCCACAGATTTATTGGGATTGGGTTTGCTGTATTTGGGGGATTTGTGGGACTCCCCCTCCCTTCATTACACTTTATACATATTATACTATCTAGAAAGCAGGACCGCACTCTAGGTCAAAAAAGGGGTAAGTTAGTGTGCAACACCAGAGGTTGGTCTAGGAGGAAGCCACCCCCCAAGAGCCAAATTGCAAACGAATAGGGGTCCCACACACCCCAAAAGTCCCAACCTCATATACTAAGTGGCACCACTACAATGGGTTAATACAAAAATATACAAATTTTATTGAAATATATTTAAATCCACAAACAAATACAGACCAATAAAATCAATTAAAACACATATAACATATATGGAAAGGGGCAAGGCTGTACCAACAGTGGCTGGACCAAGGGACCGACAATAACAGATCTAAATATTGAATGCTGCTAAATATACAAACTGGTAATACTCTATCAGAAGACAATAAAATATAATAACATTTCTAAGTGTCTAGTCTGATTACTGTAGTAATAATTAGTAGAGCTATAATATATTTATATGTATCTTTAAACCTGTGAACTGTGAAACATAGCTTTATATTGTATGAATATTTAAAACTAATTTTTGAATAATTAAGGGAAAAAAGCAAACAGCACGATGATAGTGTGTGACCCTCCCACCCAGGCTGCACCAAGTACCTAATATTGTGCAAAAATAACAAAGATAAAGTGCTATGTGCTAAAGTGCAGGAAACATCTATCTATCTAAATGAATCAGAAGGACCAGCCAAGGGGAGAGCGCAAAACACCAAGCAACAAATATACAAAAGTGACTTACTGATAAGTATAAAGCGAAGTAAGAGAAGCAGCAGCCAGATCGCAGGCCAGCAGACAGGCTCACCCCCACCGTCACAAGCCGACGCGTTCCGTGACGTCAGACGCGTCACTTCATCAGGGCAAGTGATTTGCAGACATAATAGTGTCCCTTAAATACTTCGCCTGCCTCCGCCCGAAATCAAGGTCCGCAAATAGGGAATGGGGCAGCCGCCATGCGCGCTCCGGCCGGAAGCGCGCCAGCGGCCCCCAACCCAGGTGAAACAATAGTGTAACCCCGGAAGCGGAAATCACACAGTTGGAGCGCATTTGCGCTCCAACACAGACGCGGGCGGCTGCGCAGAGCGGCCAGACTGAACGACAGCTGGGCGGACACGCAGCAATGTAAGGAGCGGAGGGAGGTAAGTATAGGGATCACTACTGTTAAACACACAAACAACGGTCTATCCAACCAACAGTGAACAAGCAATATAATATATCTACTAACAATCTTTACCATGTTTTGGATAGTAACTATAATAAAAGTCTTAACACCTTGTCAAAAATAATTGGCGAAACTCCATCTATATTCATGTAATTGAACTCAAAAGGATGTTTCAAATTGGGGCAACACACACTACTGAGCCGGGGAGCCCCAAGGTGCCTGACAACACATGCTTAATTTCATTATTGCTTCGGCATCCACAACTGGGGTGCCCCACAAATCCCGCAGGAGTTGTAGAGGAGGAAAAAAAGGGGAGAGGGAAGAAAAGGGGAAGGAAGGGAAGGAAGAGGAGAAAGGGGAGGGAAAAATACTTATAACATCAAGTCCTATGCATTGTAATACTTTGTGGTGCATGTAAACGCCAACATCCAGATTTGGGATACCCCTATGGTCCTACAATATTTACCCAATAACAAGAGATACAATATAATGTGTCTGTACAAATAATCACATTAGCAAATGCTCAGTTTATGAATAACCCGGATACCCAAAAGGCACTAGACCAATTGGGAATTCCATAATATCTCAAATAGACGAAATCCTAATTGATGGTCCAAACATTTCAAATAAGTCCTTTGTTGTAATAAAGGTCCAACATGCTGGGTAAGCAGAAGATCTTTTCCTCAGCGAATGAAATCCTCATGCAAAGATCCATATCAGCAAGTACTAGAGGAGCCAGGCATGGGAGAGGGGGGGGGGGGAAAGGCAAAGGAACTTTCTTCCAGTGTTGAAACATAGACCAGACATCCACTGAAATGGGGAGGCGAAGAGAGGAAACTTCCTTCCAATGTTGACACTTGGAGCAGGCTTGAGACCGGAGTCAATAACAGGTTCAGTTACCTTCTGATTAAAGAGCTAGTTAGTATAGTGATGACAGGGTACAAAATCTAACCCGACTGTGTGCAAAAAACGTGAATGAAAAATCGTGAAAAATGTGATAAAACCAATGTGGCCATAACACAAAAACATAACACCGTGCACCACCCATAAACCTAGATGTGGGGATAACCCCACGTGAACAAAGTGAGTGAACCAAGCGTGTTCACATTCATGAAACAACTTCAATTATTTAAATACTAAACCCTTGTGGGTATGAGTCCACAATGTGCACTCAACCACCCCATCTCCCCCCCCCCCCCCCCCCCCCGCCCCACACACCGCCCCCCACCCCACTCCACCAGTGCCCACATCAAAGTCACACCCCCAGGAAGGGTGTGAACGCCAAATCCTCATTCAACCCGAAGGGACTCTGAGCCTGTAAATTGTATATCCAACGTAATTCCTGCTGTTGGAGCCTCTTTTTTATATCCCCTCCCCGTGGACCCACGTTGACTCTGTCGATCCCCATCACCCTTAATTCACTGAAGTCACTGTGATGTACATTTAGAAAATGCAGTGCCACCGGTGGGACTACCCTGCCCAACTCCAAGTTTCTGGCCGCTAGGCGTATAGATGAAAAATGGGCCTGAATCCTGGCCTTTAAGCTGTTTTTAGTCTCACCAATATACATTCTAGGGCAACTGCATTGGAGTGCATAGATGACTCCAGTGGTCCTACAATTGATCAGCTGTCGAATCCGAAAAACTCTACCCGTCTGTAAGTTCTTAATAATTTTTCCTTTTACCATATGTGGGCAGATGGAGCACCCACCACAGGGAAAATTACCCACCAGTGTGGTTTGGTCCCGTAGCCAATTTGATGGGGTGGAAAAGTGACTAGAGCACACTCTATCCCGTATGCTGGGTGCTCGCTGTGCCAGCATACGGGGTCCACCTCTTATCCACCTGGCAAGATGTGGGTCAGTCTTAAGAATATACCAGTGGCTCTGCAAAATACGCCTCAAGTGATGCCAATCCTGATTATATTGGGTTATAAATCTTACCTCAGATTTCTTCTCTGGTTTATTCTTCGGGACTAGTAAACTTGCCCGTGGTGTCTTTTTAGCCCGTTCGAAGGCTCTACGAACCACTTCCCTGGGATATCCCCGTCTGGTAAATCGAGATGATAGATCCCCTGCTTGTTGCAGAAATTCTTTTTCTTCTGAGCAATTTCTACGTAATCTTAAGAATTGCCCCATGGGTATGCCACGTTTTAGGCTGCTCGGATGAAAACTATTGAAATGTAACAGGGAATTCACTGAAGTCTCCTTGCGATATAACCCAGTGCTGATAGAGCCATTTACATTGATGGAGATGGTAAGGTCCAAAAATGTCACCTGTCTGGCGGGAGTCTGTGCCGTAAGGAAAATATTGTAATCATTAATATTCAGATGTTGTAAAAATTCCTCAAATTCCAGGGCCGTGCCTTGCCATAACACCAACACATCATCTATGTATCGATGCCACCCGAGCACGTGCCGGCCAAATGCAACATTATCCTCGTGGAACACCACTTCCCTCTCCCACCATCCCAGGAAGAGATTGGCCACCGAGGGGGCACAACGTGCCCCCATGGCGACTCCACAAACCTGGCGATAAAAGTCGCCATCAAAGGTGACCAGGAAGACCCATTGTGGCAGGCATAGGGGGGTTGACAGAAAAAGCCTGTGTGTACATTGACCAATATTTACAACCGTTTGTTTTGTCGCTTGATTCGTACACACGGGATTCCATGGACCTACTTAGGAGCTTGAACTCCTTGTGGGTCGAGGACGATGTCCTGTTAGTCACCATGGATGTCGAGGCGCTGTACACCTGTATCTCACACAGGGATGCCACCCGCACGTGCCGGTACTTTCTTAACACGAGTGAACGTGGGTCTCCCGCCATCCCAGTGGAGTTCATCCTGGCTTTACTAGAGTTTGTGCTGACGCACAATTTTTTCACCTTTGATGGCGACTTTTATCGCCAGGTTTGTGGAGTCGCCATGGGGGCACGTTGTGCCCCCTCGGTGGCCAATCTCTTCCTGGGATGGTGGGAGAGGGAAGTGGTGTTCCACGAGGATAATGTTGCATTTGGCCGGCACGTGCTCGGGTGGCATCGATACATAGATGATGTGTTGGTGTTATGGCAAGGCACGGCCCTGGAATTTGAGGAATTTTTACAACATCTGAATATTAATGATTACAATATTTTCCTTACGGCACAGACTCCCGCCAGACAGGTGACATTTTTGGACCTTACCATCTCCATCAATGTAAATGGCTCTATCAGCACTGGGTTATATCGCAAGGAGACTTCAGTGAATTCCCTGTTACATTTCAATAGTTTTCATCCGAGCAGCCTAAAACGTGGCATACCCATGGGGCAATTCTTAAGATTACGTAGAAATTGCTCAGAAGAAAAAGAATTTCTGCAACAAGCAGGGGATCTATCATCTCGATTTACCAGACGGGGATATCCCAGGGAAGTGGTTCGTAGAGCCTTCGAACGGGCTAAAAAGACACCACGGGCAAGTTTACTAGTCCCGAAGAATAAACCAGAGAAGAAATCTGAGGTAAGATTTATAACCCAATATAATCAGGATTGGCATCACTTGAGGCGTATTTTGCAGAGCCACTGGTATATTCTTAAGACTGACCCACATCTTGCCAGGTGGATAAGAGGTGGACCCCGTATGCTGGCACAGCGAGCACCCAGCATACGGGATAGAGTGTGCTCTAGTCACTTTTCCACCCCATCAAATTGGCTACGGGACCAAACCACACTGGTGGGTAATTTTCCCTGTGGTGGGTGCTCCATCTGCCCACATATGGTAAAAGGAAAAATTATTAAGAACTTACAGACGGGTAGAGTTTTTCGGATTCGACAGCTGATCAATTGTAGGACCACTGGAGTCATCTATGCACTCCAATGCAGTTGCCCTAGAATGTATATTGGTGAGACTAAAAACAGCTTAAAGGCCAGGATTCAGGCCCATTTTTCATCTATACGCCTAGCGGCCAGAAACTTGGAGTTGGGCAGGGTAGTCCCACCGGTGGCACTGCATTTTCTAAATGTACATCACAGTGACTTCAGTGAATTAAGGGTGATGGGGATCGACAGAGTCAACGTGGGTCCACGGGGAGGGGATATAAAAAAGAGGCTCCAACAGCAGGAATTACGTTGGATATACAATTTACAGGCTCAGAGTCCCTTCGGGTTGAATGAGGATTTGGCGTTCACACCCTTCCTGGGGGTGTGACTTTGATGTGGGCACTGGTGGAGTGGGGTGGGGGGCGGTGTGTGGGGCGGGAGGGGGGGGGGGGGGGGGGGAGATGGGGTGGTTGAGTGCACATTGTGGACTCATACCCACAAGGGTTTAGTATTTAAATAATTGAAGTTGTTTCATGAATGTGAACACGCTTGGTTCACTCACTTTGTTCACGTGGGGTTATCCCCACATCTAGGTTTATGGGTGGTGCACGGTGTTATGTTTTTGTGTTATGGCCACATTGGTTTTATCACATTTTTCACGATTTTTCATTCACGTTTTTTGCACACAGTCGGGTTAGATTTTGTACCCTGTCATCACTATACTAACTAGCTCTTTAATCAGAAGGTAACTGAACCTGTTATTGACTCCGGTCTCAAGCCTGCTCCAAGTGTCAACATTGGAAGGAAGTTTCCTCTCTTCGCCTCCCCATTTCAGTGGATGTCTGGTCTATGTTTCAACACTGGAAGAAAGTTCCTTTGCCTTTCCCCCCCCCCCTCTCCCATGCCTGGCTCCTCTAGTACTTGCTGATATGGATCTTTGCATGAGGATTTCATTCGCTGAGGAAAAGATCTTCTGCTTACCCAGCATGTTGGACCTTTATTACAACAAAGGACTTATTTGAAATGTTTGGACCATCAATTAGGATTTCGTCTATTTGAGATATTATGGAATTCCCAATTGGTCTAGTGCCTTTTGGGTATCCGGGTTATTCATAAACTGAGCATTTGCTAATGTGATTATTTGTACAGACACATTATATTGTATCTCTTGTTATTGGGTAAATATTGTAGGACCATAGGGGTATCCCAAATCTGGATGTTGGCGTTTACATGCACCACAAAGTATTACAATGCATAGGACTTGATGTTATAAGTATTTTTCCCTCCCCTTTCTCCTCTTCCTTCCCTTCCTTCCCCTTTTCTTCCCTCTCCCCTTTTTTTCCTCCTCTACAACTCCTGCGGGATTTGTGGGGCACCCCAGTTGTGGATGCCGAAGCAATAATGAAATTAAGCATGTGTTGTCAGGCACCTTGGGGCTCCCCGGCTCAGTAGTGTGTGTTGCCCCAATTTGAAATATCCTTTTGAGTTCAATTACATGAATATAGATGGAGTTTCGCCAATTATTTTTGACAAGGTGTTAAGACTTTTATTATAGTTACTATCCAAAACATGGTAAAGATTGTTAGTAGATATATTATATTGCTTGTTCACTGTTGGTTGGATAGACCGTTGTTTGTGTGTTTAACAGTAGTGATCCCTATACTTACCTCCCTCCGCTCCTTACATTGCTGCGTGTCCGCCCAGCTGTCGTTCAGTCTGGCCGCTCTGCGCAGCCGCCCGCGTCTGTGTTGGAGCGCAAATGCGCTCCAACTGTGTGATTTCCGCTTCCGGGGTTACACTATTGTTTCACCTGGGTTGGGGGCCGCTGGCGCGCTTCCGGCCGGAGCGCGCATGGCGGCTGCCCCATTCCCTATTTGCGGACCTTGATTTCGGGCGGAGGCAGGCGAAGTATTTAAGGGACACTATTATGTCTGCAAATCACTTGCCCTGATGAAGTGACGCGTCTGACGTCACGGAACGCGTCGGCTTGTGACGGTGGGGGTGAGCCTGTCTGCTGGCCTGCGATCTGGCTGCTGCTTCTCTTACTTCGCTTTATACTTATCAGTAAGTCACTTTTGTATATTTGTTGCTTGGTGTTTTGCGCTCTCCCCTTGGCTGGTCCTTCTGATTCATTTAGATAGATAGATGTTTCCTGCACTTTAGCACATAGCACTTTATCTTTGTTATTTTTGCACAATATTAGGTACTTGGTGCAGCCTGGGTGGGAGGGTCACACACTATCATCGTGCTGTTTGCTTTTTTCCCTTAATTATTCAAAAATTAGTTTTAAATATTCATACAATATAAAGCTATGTTTCACAGTTCACAGGTTTAAAGATACATATAAATATATTATAGCTCTACTAATTATTACTACAGTAATCAGACTAGACACTTAGAAATGTTATTATATTTTATTGTCTTCTGATAGAGTATTACCAGTTTGTATATTTAGCAGCATTCAATATTTAGATCTGTTATTGTCGGTCCCTTGGTCCAGCCACTGTTGGTACAGCCTTGCCCCTTTCCATATATGTTATATGTGTTTTAATTGATTTTATTGGTCTGTATTTGTTTGTGGATTTAAATATATTTCAATAAAATTTGTATATTTTTGTATTAACCCATTGTAGTGGTGCCACTTTATACATATTACATGCAGATAATAGATGTCCATTTGGCTATTGTGTATCAGCATAACTCCCAAGTGCCACGATTTGGACGGGACAGTCCTGGGATCGCACTGCTGAGGCTAGCCACTTGTCCAGCAGTAGCCATTAATGGGACAGTTGGAAGGTATGTGGCAAGAAGAACCCTTCACCTGCACCATGAGCAGCTAGGCTGGAAGTAATGCACGCAGGCTCCTATGTGCTGCTATAGGCCCATCAAATGTATCTATACAGCAAAGCTGACCTGCTCCCCTTCAGCCCAGAGGATGGTCAGGTATGCGCAGAGGTTTCCTCCGGAGCCAGTTGATGGTAGACAGCTGCCCTGAGAGGAGAGACACCAAGAGGCCGATTCATTAATAGCGCCAGGTAGCGACAGATGAGCGACAGTAGCGTTATTTTCACAGCGCCCGCTAGTATTCGCTGTGCTTGGGCGTTGTTCGGCTGTTGACAGCGACTCAGTCGGTGTGCGGTAATGTTGAATACGGGGTTAGGAGTCGCTGTTTGACTGGTTCCGCGCTGTATGGGAGCGCATGACAGCGAACGGCCATAGCGAACGGCTCCCAGCATATTCATTAACAAATCACGCTCCAAAAATTCTCGTGCTGTGAAATGCTTGTTTAAACCCCAGAGCGCTGGCGGTGATGGGTTAAAAGTAGTTTTTTAACCCCCAAACAACCATATTTTTAGAAAAAAAAAAAAACATGTTTTTCAAAACATTTTGTAATATGAATACATTAATATCAGACCTGTAATATCAATTCTTACCTTAAAAAAACGGATTCACTTAGAGGCCGATTTATTAATAGCGCCAGGTAGCGACAGATGAGCGGCAGTAGCGTTATTTTCACAGCGCCCGCAAGTATTCGCTGTGCTTGGGCGTTGTTCGGCTGTTGACAGCGACTCAGTCGGTGTGCGGTAATGTTGAATACGGGGTCAGGAGTCGCTGTTTGACTGGTTCTGCGCTGTATGGGAGCGCATGACAGCGAACGGCCATAGCGAACGGCTCCCAGTATATTCATTAACAAATCACGCTCCAAAAATTCTCGCGCTGTGAAATGTTTGGTTAAACCCCAGAGCGCTGGCGGCGATGGGTTAAAAGTAGTTTTTTAACCCCCAAACAACCATATTTTTAGAAAAAAAAAAAACATGTTTTTCAAAACATTTTGTAATATGAATACATTAATATCTGACCTGTAATATCAATTCTGCACAAATTTTTTTTTTACCTTAAAAAAAAATATCTAACATTGCAGAAGTGGTCACAGAATTTTTGACATTTTAAAAACAAAAAAAAAAATCATAGCAATTAATTATGAATATTTAAAGATTGCTGCATTGAAATGCATTGGAGAGCGCCAGGTAGCGAGAGGTCATACCTGTCGCTGTTCAAGGTCGCTCGCTGGCGCTGTGGGGTGAGGCTGGAATAATGATGAATGATTCGCTATCTGGCGCTCTGTCAGTCGCTAAGCAGGATCGGCTTGATAAATGTGTGATTGCGGAGGGGAGCCGGCGTTCTCGTGGCGGTGAGCGTCATTACCGTTCGCTCACCATTCGCTACCTGGCGCTATCCCTTGTTAAATAAGGGCCCAAGGAATAGAGCAGTAGTTAGGCTTTCTGGCACCCGGGGCAAAGATTCAAACCAGCCCCCCCCCCACCTATGCTCAGGCCCCCCTTTGGCGCCCCCCCTGACCCGCTGCACCCGGGACACATGCCCCGCCTGACCCCCCCCTAGCTACGCCCCTGCCGAGGAAGGTCCTGGTGCCATCACTACCTCACTTGTGGGGGCACAGAAAAGTTTCCTATTTGTGTCCTCTGATACTTACCTGAAGAAAGCTGCAGGAAAAAAAATCTTCCCCCTCATGCTGGGCTCCGTTGTTAACACCTCCTCCTCCCTGCTGAGCTGATAATGGCAGAGGCTATATGTGCGTCTGACAGCGTTTCTGCCCCCTGTCAGCTGGGGAAAACAACGTTGGGGGATTATGTGTACTTCTAAATTCCTAATTGCAGGCCAACCCCTTGACTGCTGGGAGAAAGATGCACCTCCTAATGCTCATTGCACATCTTCCTATTACACTGACCCCTTAACCCTATGGCTGATATGAAACCCTGTCTAATGTGCTACAGACCAACCCAAACTGCTACCACATGATTTGTCCACCCCCCAACCTGATCCTCTGCCGCTTGATATGACCGAACCTGATCCTCTGCCGACTGATCTGCCGCAACCTGATCCTCTGCCACTTGATATGACCGAACCTGATCCTCTGCTGCCTGATCTGCCCCAACCTGATCCTCTGCCGACTGATCTGCCCCAACCTGATCCTCTGCCGACTGATCTGCCCCAACCTGATCCTCTGCCGACTGATCTGCCCCAACCTGATCCTCTGCCGACTGATCTGCCCCAACCTGATCCTCTGCCAACTGATCAGCCACAACCTGATCCTCTGCCGACTGATCTGCCCCTACCTGATCCCCTGATGACTGATCTGCCCCAACCTGATCCTCTGCCGCTTGATATGACTGAACCTGATCCTCTGATGACTGATCTGCCCCTACCCGATCCTCTGCCGACTGATCTGCCCCAACCTGATCCTCTGCCAACTGATCAGCCACAACCTGATCCTCTGCCGACTGATCTGCCCCTACCTGATCCCCTGATGACTGATCTGCCCCAACCTGATCCTCTGCCGCTTGATATGACTGAACCTGATCCTCTGATGACTGATCTGCCCCTACCCGATCCTCTGCCGACTGATCTGCCCCAACCTGATCCCCTGCCAACTGATCAGACGCAACCTGATCTTCTGCTGACTGACCTGCTCCAACCTGATCCCCTGCCAACTGATCTGCCCCAACCTGATCCCCTGCCAACTGATCAGACGCAACCTGATCTTCTGCTGACTGATCTGCCCCAACCTGATCCCCTGCCAACTGATCTCCCCCAACCTGATCCCCTGCCAACTGATCAGACGCAACCTGATCCCCTGCCAACTGACCTGATCCTCTGCCGACTGACTTGCTCCAACCTGATCCTCTGCCGACTAATCTGCCCCAACCTGATCCTATGTGGACTGATCTGCCCCAACCTGATCCTCTGCCGACTGACCTGCTCCAACCTGATCCTCTGCCGACTAATCTGCCCCAACCTGATCCTCTGCCGACTGACCTGCCCCAACCTGATCCTCTGCCGACTGACCTGCTCCAACCTGATCCTCTGCCGACTGATCTGCCCCAACCTGATCCTCTGACGACTGATCTGCCCCTACCTGATCCTTTGCCGACTGATCTGCCCCTACCTGATCCTCTGCCGACTGATCTGCCCCAACCTGATCCTCTGCCGACTGATCTGCCCCAACCTGATACTTTGACGACTGATCTGCCCCAACCTGATCCTCTGCCGACTGACCTGCCCCAACCTGATCCTCTAACGTCTGATCTGCCCCAACCTGATCTTCTGAATCTGCAACCAACCTGCAACTGTTGGTCCACTTTAAGACCAGGATAGAAGCGCTTGAACAGTGACTCATGGATGTGGGGTATTATAATACCACAGCTGGATAGCGGGACAGGCAAGTGGTTTTTATTTGTGTTAGCCCCCGCCCTGCTTCAGTGCTAGGGTAGGGTGGCAAGGGGGGGGGGGATTTGAAAAGACAGGCGGTCTGGACTGGTCCTTTAATGTTAGAGAGGAGTCAGAAGAAGCAGAAGCAGGAAGGAGAGTCCGCTGAATAGGGAGAGAGGTGGGAAGATCTTTCGGCATCCCAGAGGAGACTGGGTGCTGTGCAAATACTTTCTATTCTAGCTCCTCTTTTCCGTTACCTAAGTAGAGGGTTTTTGGTCTCTTTAGCCCCCTATATTAAGCCTCACATGGGTCTCTCCACATACTGGCTTGTGACTATGTTTTGGTACTCACCAAGTCT
This sequence comes from Gastrophryne carolinensis, assembly GCA_027917425.1. NCBI lineage: Eukaryota > Metazoa > Chordata > Amphibia > Anura > Microhylidae > Gastrophryne > Gastrophryne carolinensis. The sequence goes on from CM051243.1 coordinate 166,171,772, forward strand.
CACTCCCCTTACAGCCAGAAACATCCGGCCCTAGTGCTGATGAAAGCCTAAAGCTCGAAACACGTGGCCACTAGTTAAATGTGTTTGGCTGTATAAAATTTAAAGCTAATCCTTGGCATTGCACCCTAAGCGTTTCTAAGGGCCTTGGATGGCACAGAGACATAAAGAGATGATTTGCATAGCTCCTCCTACTGCAAGGGTAGATGGGTAATGCTATCTGTCCTTGGACTGGGTACTGTGCAAATACTTTCTGTTCTAGGAAAGCTCCTCTTTTCCGGCATCCCAGAGGGAAAGTCAGGCTGGGATAAGGCCCTGAATGACTTGATGAAGGGAGTAAGGCCCACGGTGCCTCATGCCTCTAAAGTGGAGCTGAAGTGCTTGAGAGCAAGTCTTAGAAGTTGTGATGCAACTGATATAATCACTCCTTCTGAAGTGTTTAAAGTGGACCAACACCCAGGATTTTGACTATCCTGGGTTTTGGTCCACTTCGGTGGGGCACCCCTTCTGTCGCTACCTGCCGCTAATAATGAATCAGCCTGCCCGATTTTTTATGCGGGCTGTACTCCTGTGCCGCTCTGGACCACTACAAGACCACCAGTGGTTCCCTAGGCGAGCATGCATGCATTCTACACTTTTGTATTGAATAGAAGCAGATAGCAGTATGTATAAAAGCTTGAATATCTAAAATCATTTGCCTGTATTAAAGTTAGAGTTAGCTGCCACTGATACTATCACATACCATCAAAAATCATCTTGAAAATAAGACTTACTGTAAACATTGATCCTGCGTAGCAGTGAAGTCTCTGTAGCTCCCTAAAGATGCTTTAAATTGGTCCATATAGCCATCATTGACCAGTAACTGCCTCCGGGCCACCAGAATGTTCTATGACACACATAAGGGTATTACTGTAGATAAAAAATGAACAGCAGCCACAGTCTAAAAGCTCCAAGGCTGGGTTATAGCTTGCTTGATTTAGGATGCCCTGCAGTGTGAAACCCCCCCAGATCACCCATATAGTCCCCCTCTGGAAATGATCCCACAGCGTAGTACCAGGAACAAACTTCCAGCAGAGGTAGTTGAAAAATCAACAGTCACTGAATTTAAACATGCCTGGGATAAGCACACATCTATCCTAAGATAAAGAGAACATACAGTATACACATAAGATAAAGAGAACATACAGTATACACATAAGGGCAGACTAGATGGACCGTATGGTCTCCTTCTGCCGTCAACCTTCTATGTCTATGTCTATGTCTATAAATCCAGCGCTATCCATAGCACTCTGATGCACGCACTCCTGCCAACATATCTGAATGGCTGGTGATGGGTGTGTGCAGCAGAGGGGAGCAGCCAGCAGGAGGCGCCCAGGAGTTGTTCTATTCAGAGCTCCGGGCATGAATGTTCACACCAGATTGGACAAGACCTGCACATGTGGCATAGGTGAGTAAACACAAGTGAGTAAACAGGTGATCCCAATGGCATCCTGAACCAAAACCTGGGTTTTGGACTGCTTTAAAGTGGACCAACACCCTCCTTGATCGGTCCGGGAATCTATAAGATTCCCAGGAGGATCCAATCCCTCCCTGCGGGGCATCCAAAATCGGGATGCCCCACTGTGTGAAACCCCCCAGGAAGCCCTCTAACCTTACCTTACTTCCGGTCCGACGGCGCATGCGCGGGCAGCGGCCGCATTTCACGCTTCTCTCGCGCCGGCCATTTGTGAATGTCCCTGTTAGAGGGAAGTGCGAGATGCGGTCGCCAGCGTGCTCGGAGCCCCTGTGGTTGGATGCCGCTTGGACGCGCATACCAGAGCGGCTCCGAGCACGCTGATTGGACGAGCAGCCATGCGCTGTAGGAGCGGGGTGAGGTGAGTTTTATTGGGCGTTCTAGGAGGTTTCACGATCGGGGTTCCCCGCGGAAGTGGAGCAAAACCCAGAATAGTGAAAATCCTGGGTGTTGGTCCACTTTAAAGTAGAACACAACTCAGGAATTCGATTTTTTAGGGTTTTGTTCCATTCCCCTAGGGCATCCCGAATTGTGATGCACTGCTTTGTGAGAACCCGCAGAACGCCCAGTACAACTCAACTCTTCCTCGTTCCTACGTTGCAGTGCTGTTTGCCATGTTTACATCCTTCGGCAAACGTCCCTCCCTGACTTTATTGGGGAGCGCGTCACATCCCCCGCCCCACATATCTGAATGGCTGGGGTGGGATCATGTGCATACCACCCAGGATGCGGAAGTGCGCGCTCCCCATTGAAAACAATGAGAGGCATTTGTCGAATGACATAGTAATTGGCCCGGGGAAAGATAAGCAATGGCCGGTGTTCTGGGGGTGTCCCCGGGGGGGAAGCCAGTGGCTGGTGGTGGGTTTTGTTCTGCTTTAAATGGCTTTAGAAATGAACGTACTGTATGTAAGTAATGTAGTTCTGGTACATTCACATAAAACAACTTACTGTCTGTGTAGTATTAGAGGTCTCCTCCTCTTCGGAAGGCTGTAGCCGAGGACTCTACAAGAAAATAGTCATGGACATTAGGGGCCTGATATAACATTCACCGAGTCGCACAAAGCTGGCGGCATTGCATCGGCACACACTGCTATACCAGTTAGCGCTATTTAAGAAACTTTTTTTCAATCACTGCAACTGTCAAAACACAATGAGCAATTTATCAGCAGCCTGGCCGGGGTTCGATTGGCGCACTGCTCAGTGCTCCCATAATATATAATAGGAAAAGAATGTGACTTCACCTGTGCATTGAAAGTTTGTCCATGGCTCTTTGGGAACATGACTTAAATCGGACCAACACCCACTTTACAAAACATAGGTGTTGGTCCGATGCAGGGGTCCCCCCCCCCCAGATTGAGCACTGTAAAGGCCGCAAACATTACCTTACAAACTCGCTCCCTGTGGGAAATGCGGCCCCATGATTGGTCGGTGGCTGTCACATCTACCCTGCCCGAGCTTCCACTTTGCCGGCAGACGACCATGTGACAGCCACTGGCCAATCACAGTGGACCAACACCGATGCAGGTGGTCCCCCCGATTGCCGGGTCACCCCGCCTCGATTGAGCGCTGTAAAGGCCGCAAACATTACCTTACAACTCGCTCCCTCTGTGAAATGCAGCTCCACGACTGGCCGGTGGCTTTCAATTTGCCGGCAGCCGGCCATGTGTCTGCCACTGGCCAATCGCAGTGGACCAACACCCATGTTTTGTAAGTGTTGCTCCGGTTTAAGCACCCAACACCCATGTTTTTGTAAGTGTTGCTCCGGTTTAAGCACAAAAATATTTTCATTTCGAGATGCCCAACCGCCTTAAGACGCTAATTTATTTCCTGCCCCTGGGCATCCGATTTGGGGGTGCCCCGCTCAGTGAAATCCCCCTGGAACACCGCAGGCACTCACCTTTCCCAGAGGTCCCACACCGCAGGGCCGCAGCTTAATCTCACATAGGCAGACTGCAGGGATGTGGCCACTCCCCACTCTATTTTCTGCAGCCGTGTCTGAAATATACTAATACACGGTGCCTGGCACTGATTGGACAAGAGCCAGTGCGCACACAGTGGGAAAGTCTGTAGGCTAATGCCCTTATTCATCAAGCGATAGCGCCAGGTAGTGTCTGACGAGCGCCAGGTAGCGGCAGCTAACGGCGACTACCGACTCAAGTACGCCCGCGGCGGTCACAATGACGCATTTATCAAGCAAAATGAGGCTAGCGCCGGCGAGAGCGACGGCTAGCGCGGCATTCATCATGAAGCCGCCTGGACCGAACAGCGCCGCTGCAAATTCCCTCACAGCGCCAGGTATGAGCTGTCGCTCCCTGGCGATGTCCAATGCATTTCAATGGAGCAATCTATAATTATTCATGATTAATTGGTAATTTTTTTTTTTTTTATTTTTTTAATGTCAAAAAATCGGAGACCATTTCTGCAATGTTAGGATTTATTTTTAAGTCAAAAAAAAAAAAAAAAAAAATATGTGCAGAATTGATCTAACAGGTCTGAGATTAATGTATTCATATAACGGGATGATTCTAAAAACATGTATAATGTTACATTCAAAAAATATGGTTGTTTAGGGGTTAAAAACTAGTTAATACAGATCGCCGCCAGCGCTCTGGGGTTTAAACAAGGAATGGACAGCGACAGCACATTCGGAGCGTGATTTTTTGATGAATATGAAGCTAGCCGTTCGCTCTGCCCATTCGTTGTCAGGCGCTCACATACAACGCTGGACCTGTGAAACAGCGACTCCCCAGCCCGTATTCAACATTACCGCACACCGACTGAGTCGCTGTCATCAAGCTAATGCCGGCCAAGCACAGCGAATACTGTCTGGCGCTGAAAAAATCACGCTACAGTCGCTCATCTGTCGCTACCTGGCGCTATTGATGAATCGGCCTCCCCGTGTCAGGAACCGCTTACCTGATCCCCGTTCCAGCGACGTCTCCAGGCGGCCAGCTGCAGCTGTCACTGTGCGGCGACCGCGCCGAGCGGCGTCGGCTCCAGCAGCGTCGGCTCGAGCGGCGCCCAGCTCAGCCACGCCCCCCGCTTCCTCCTCCAGGAGACGTGCTCGCGCGCGGCTGCGAGCACGTGTCTGTTATGCCCTCCGGCGGCGCTGTGCGGCGCGCACCCGCCGGAGGATCAATTAAAGGGTTAATGAATCCTAGGGGATTGAGGGCTTCGCCCTCTTCTGCTCTGCAGCCAATTACCCTTGGAATCCTATGTGCTCCAATCAGTACACTGCTTCCCTCAGACCTGTTCCTATAAAGGCAATTCCCTCTCAGTTGTGAATTGCCTGTGATAGCGCTCAGAACCCTGTGTTACCTACTCCTGTGAAGTCTAGCCTGTTGCCGATTTGATTGTACGACCATTCTCGATCCTGAATCCTTGTTGCCGACCTCTGCCTGAATTGACGCCTCTCGATCCTGAATCCTTGTTGCCGACCTTTGCCTGAACTGACGCTTCTAGATCCTGATCCCCAGTTGCTGACCTCTGCCTGAACCCCGACTACGTCTTGCCTGACCCCTGGTGCCGCTACGATCTCTGCCTTCCCGTTATCGACCTATTGCCTGTCTCTGGACTTCCGTCACTCACGCTCTTGCTATTGGTTCTCCAGTCCTCCCACATATAAGCTTACATCCTTTGAGCCATTAAGTCCTGGGGGCAACCGATCCCGGGTAGGCGTATCTTGCGTCCCGGCAAGCGGGGGCTCCTACAGGTGAAGCTGGCTGTGGAGATTGGGGGTTGTGAGCTTATTAAGAGGGCTGGAGTTACCCCGAGCGTGACATTATCACAGGCCAAAAAATGGATGACCTGGTACAGCAGGTGCAAGCTATGGCCACAGCGATCAACCAACTCGCTCAAAGAGTGGCCACTCAGGAATCTCGTCAAGTGCCAACTTCCTCTGTACCACCTCATTTCTCCGAACCTAAGATTCCACTGCCTGAGAAATTTTTTGGAGAACGAGCAAAATTTTCCAATTTCAAGAATGCCTGCGAACTATATTTTAAGTTAAGACCTATCTCCTCTGGCACAGAGGTCCAACGAGTAGGCCTAGTCATTTCCTTGCTTCAAGGAGACCCACAGTCCTGGGCCTTTACTTTACCGTCCCATGACATTGCTCTACAATCAGTGACTGCCTTCTTCAATGCTATGGGCGTTTTATACGCCGATCCAGATATACAGTCTACCGCAGAGAATAGGCTTCGGGCCTTAAAACAAGGACGGAATTCGGCTGAAGACTACTGTGCTGAATTCCGCCGCTGGGCTATCGAAGCTAGGTGGAACGATCCAGCTTTGTGTAGTCAGTTCAGGGTGGGACTGTCGGATAGCATCAAGGATGCCTTAGTCAATTTTCTCCCGCCAGCGGACCTAGATCAATTAATGCAGGTCTCCATTAAAATAGACCGACGTCTTAGAGAAAGGGCCAGGGAGAGAGTCGGGGCTCCCACGTCCTTTAGACCAGTCCAGAGTCATAGATCCCCGGTTCCCCGTGGAGAAAATACCTCATCATCTTCCCAGGAAGAACCTATGCAATTAGGGAGAACCCGCTTATCCCAAGAGGAGAAACAGCGTAGGCGATCCAAGGGGTTATGCCTGTATTGCGGGAATTCTGGTCATTTTGCAGGGTCCTGTCCCAACAAGGGGAAACCGGCGGAAAACTTCCGCACCCAGACCAGGTAGAGAGTACTGATCTGGGTGAGTCAGTTTGTAACTCTCGCCAGAATAAGATGCTTGTACCTATTGATTTGTTTTGGGGGTCCTCTAAGCAGACAGTTTCCGCCTTCATAGACAGTGGTGCGGCTGGAAACTTTTTGGACAGGAGCATGATCTCCACCTTAGGGATCCCTGTAGTTCCTCTTGAAAGATCCCTACAAGTTTTAGCTATCAATGGAAAGGCAATCCAGGGAGGTCCTATAAATACCAAGACCCCACCTCTCAGACTAATTGTCGGCTCTTCTCACTCTGAATTCTTAGAATTCTTTATTTTTGATTGTCCGGAAACTCCGGTGGTTTTGGGATACCCCTGGTTGCAACTCCATAACCCGGTGTTAGATTGGCGGGCTGGGGAGTTGGTCAAGTGGAGTGACCACTGTAAAGGTCACTGTTTTAATACAGGCCTCAGAAGCGTTCAAGTCTTACCACAGGAATTACCTCAGCCATACGCTGATTGGATCGATGTATTCTCTGAACGCTCTGCTGAAACTCTTCCTCCACATCGGTCCTATGACTGCCCCATTGACTTGCTGCCTGGCACAATTCCCCCGAGGGGAAAGATTTATAACCTTACCCTGCCCGAGGAGCAAGCAATGAGGGAGTATATTACCGAAAATCTTAGGAAAGGATTTATCCGTCCCTCTACCTCGCCTGCTGGGGCCGGGTTCTTTTTTGTAGAGAAAAAAGATGGTGGCTTGAGACCGTGCATAGATTATCGAGCCTTGAATAAGATCACTGTAAAAAACCGATACCCCTTACCCTTGATTGGGGATCTGTTCAATCAAGTCACAGGAGCTCGAATTTTCTCCAAATTGGATTTGAGAGGGGCTTACAATCTGATTCGCATCCGACAGGGGGACGAGTGGAAAACTGCATTTAATGTGAAGGATGGGCACTATGAGTACCTGGTCATGCCCTTCGGTCTTTGTAATGCGCCAGCCGTTTTCCAAGATTTTGTTAATGATATATTCAGGGAATATCTCGGTAGATTTGTAGTCATCTACTTGGATGATATTCTCATTTTTTCTAATTCTTTACCGGAGCACAGACACCATGTTAAGTTGGTGCTGCAAAAATTAAGAGAGAACAACTTATTTGCTAAACTGTCTAAGTGTGTGTTTGAAGTCACTACAGTTCCCTTCCTAGGATATGTTATTACCAACCAGGGTTTGGAGATGGACGCGGGGAAGGTTTCAGCAGTTCAGGATTGGGTCCAACCCAAAACTTTAAAGGAATTGCAACGTTTTCTAGGTTTTGCAAATTTTTATCGGCGTTTCATAAAAGGCTTTTCCCATGTTGTTGCACCCCTTACCAACCTTACCCGCAAGGGGGCTTTTACTGCTAACTGGTCCCCCTCTGCCTGTGAGGCCTTTCTAACCTTGAAACGGGCCTTTACTTCGGCACCTGTCTTAGTGCATCCAGATATTCATAAAGCTTTTATTATTGAAGTGGATGCTTCTGAGCTGGGAGTGGGTGCAGTTTCGTCACAATATTCTGGTAACCCGGAGCGTCTCCATCCATGCGCTTATTTTTCGCGTAAATTCAGTACCGCGGAACAAAATTATGATGTTGGCAATAGGGAACTATTAGCTATTAAACTGGCATTTGATGAATGGCGACACTGGTTGGAGGGTTCATTACATCCTATAACTGTGTATACCGATCATAAAAATCTCGAATACATAGGTTCTGCCAAGAGGCTGAACTCTCGTCAGGCACGTTGGGCATTATTCTTCTCGCGTTTCAATTTTATTATTACTTTCAAGCCGGGTGTAAAAAATACTAAAGCTGATGCTCTATCTCGCATGTTCGGTGAATGTAAGGATCGGGGTGATTCTGGTGAACCAATTTTACCCACAGGTTGTGTGGTGGGGGCGTTACTTCCTGATCTCTCCAATACCTTGGCGCCGTTTCAAGATGAATCTCCTAGTGATGTACCCTTGGGATGCCAGTTTGTTCCGCCGCACCTGCGTTCGGATGTAATTCGCGAATTTCACGATGCCAAAACTGCTGGTCATTTGGGTAACCGTAAGACGTTTATGCTTGCCCGTCGTCATGTATGGTGGCCTACCATGAGACGCGATATCACTGCCTTTATCGACGCTTGTGCTATTTGTGCTCGAAGTAAAGGAGTTCACAAGGCTCCTAGTGGCAGTTTGGTTCCTCTTGAAATTCCTGCTGAGCCATGGACCCATATTTCTATGGATTTTATTGTAGATTTGCCTCTCTCACATGGTAATACTGTCATTTGGGTGGTCGTAGATCGTTTCAGTAAGATGGCACATTTCGTTCCTTTGGCCAAACTTCCTTCTGCACCTGAGCTTTCGCGGCTGTTTACTTCGCATATTTTTCGTATTCATGGTATTCCATCCAATATAGTCTCTGATCGGGGTGTTCAATTTACTTCCCGTTTTTGGAAACACTTCTGTTCGCGGTTGGGAATACAGATCTCTCTTTCTTCTGCCTACCATCCCCAGACTAATGGGCAGACGGAAAGAACTAATCAAACTTTGGAACAATACTTAAGGTGTTATGTTTCTGATGCCCAAGAACAATGGGCGGAATTTATTGATTTCGCCGAGTTTGCTTACAATAACGCGCCTAGTGAGAGTACCCAGGTATCTCCTTTTTATTGTAACTTAGGGAAAAATCCTAGAGCTTCTTCCCTTTCAGGGTCACCTTCCAATCTGCCGGCGTTGGAGGAGTGGCTTCAAGAACGGAAGAATATCTGGACACACGTTCAGGAGATTCTTAAGACCACTGGTTTGAGGTATAAGAAATTTGCCGACCGCCGCAGATCACAGGAACCTACTCTTCGAGTAGGCGATCTAGTTTGGGTCTCCACTAAAAATATTGCGCTCCGTCAGCCATCTAGCAAATTAGGTCCAAAATTTATTGGTCCTTTTCCAATCGTCAAGAAGTTGAATAATGTGTCTTTTAAAGTTCAACTCCCGCCAACTATGAAAATACCTAATTCCTTTCACGTTTCACTGTTAAAACCGGCGAAGAATGCTCCTCTTGCTGGTCCTGCACCAATTCTTCTTAATAATGAGCCCGAGTATGAAGTGAATAAGATCTTGGATTCACGTAAAGTGCGTAATTCTTTACAGTATTTGGTGGATTGGGTTGGCTATGGTCCGGAGGAAAGATGCTGGGTGGCAGCGAGGAATGTTCATGCCAAGGCTCTTGTAAGAAGGTTCCATCGTGACAATCCAGGGAAACCGGGTGAGGGTCCGGAGGCCCCTCGTGAAGGGGGGGGTAGTGTCAGGAACCGCTTACCTGATCCCCGTTCCAGCGACGTCTCCAGGCGGCCAGCTGCAGCTGTCACTGTGCGGCGACCGCGCCGAGCGGCGTCGGCTCCAGCAGCGTCGGCTCGAGCGGCGCCCAGCTCAGCCACGCCCCCCGCTTCCTCCTCCAGGAGACGTGCTCGCGCGCGGCTGCGAGCACGTGTCTGTTATGCCCTCCGGCGGCGCTGTGCGGCGCGCACCCGCCGGAGGATCAATTAAAGGGTTAATGAATCCTAGGGGATTGAGGGCTTCGCCCTCTTCTGCTCTGCAGCCAATTACCCTTGGAATCCTATGTGCTCCAATCAGTACACTGCTTCCCTCAGACCTGTTCCTATAAAGGCAATTCCCTCTCAGTTGTGAATTGCCTGTGATAGCGCTCAGAACCCTGTGTTACCTACTCCTGTGAAGTCTAGCCTGTTGCCGATTTGATTGTACGACCATTCTCGATCCTGAATCCTTGTTGCCGACCTCTGCCTGAATTGACGCCTCTCGATCCTGAATCCTTGTTGCCGACCTTTGCCTGAACTGACGCTTCTAGATCCTGATCCCCAGTTGCTGACCTCTGCCTGAACCCCGACTACGTCTTGCCTGACCCCTGGTGCCGCTACGATCTCTGCCTTCCCGTTATCGACCTATTGCCTGTCTCTGGACTTCCGTCACTCACGCTCTTGCTATTGGTTCTCCAGTCCTCCCACATATAAGCTTACATCCTTTGAGCCATTAAGTCCTGGGGGCAACCGATCCCGGGTAGGCGTATCTTGCGTCCCGGCAAGCGGGGGCTCCTACAGGTGAAGCTGGCTGTGGAGATTGGGGGTTGTGAGCTTATTAAGAGGGCTGGAGTTACCCCGAGCGTGACATTATCACAGGCCAAAAAATGGATGACCTGGTACAGCAGGTGCAAGCTATGGCCACAGCGATCAACCAACTCGCTCAAAGAGTGGCCACTCAGGAATCTCGTCAAGTGCCAACTTCCTCTGTACCACCTCATTTCTCCGAACCTAAGATTCCACTGCCTGAGAAATTTTTTGGAGAACGAGCAAAATTTTCCAATTTCAAGAATGCCTGCGAACTATATTTTAAGTTAAGACCTATCTCCTCTGGCACAGAGGTCCAACGAGTAGGCCTAGTCATTTCCTTGCTTCAAGGAGACCCACAGTCCTGGGCCTTTACTTTACCGTCCCATGACATTGCTCTACAATCAGTGACTGCCTTCTTCAATGCTATGGGCGTTTTATACGCCGATCCAGATATACAGTCTACCGCAGAGAATAGGCTTCGGGCCTTAAAACAAGGACGGAATTCGGCTGAAGACTACTGTGCTGAATTCCGCCGCTGGGCTATCGAAGCTAGGTGGAACGATCCAGCTTTGTGTAGTCAGTTCAGGGTGGGACTGTCGGATAGCATCAAGGATGCCTTAGTCAATTTTCTCCCGCCAGCGGACCTAGATCAATTAATGCAGGTCTCCATTAAAATAGACCGACGTCTTAGAGAAAGGGCCAGGGAGAGAGTCGGGGCTCCCACGTCCTTTAGACCAGTCCAGAGTCATAGATCCCCGGTTCCCCGTGGAGAAAATACCTCATCATCTTCCCAGGAAGAACCTATGCAATTAGGGAGAACCCGCTTATCCCAAGAGGAGAAACAGCGTAGGCGATCCAAGGGGTTATGCCTGTATTGCGGGAATTCTGGTCATTTTGCAGGGTCCTGTCCCAACAAGGGGAAACCGGCGGAAAACTTCCGCACCCAGACCAGGTAGAGAGTACTGATCTGGGTGAGTCAGTTTGTAACTCTCGCCAGAATAAGATGCTTGTACCTATTGATTTGTTTTGGGGGTCCTCTAAGCAGACAGTTTCCGCCTTCATAGACAGTGGTGCGGCTGGAAACTTTTTGGACAGGAGCATGATCTCCACCTTAGGGATCCCTGTAGTTCCTCTTGAAAGATCCCTACAAGTTTTAGCTATCAATGGAAAGGCAATCCAGGGAGGTCCTATAAATACCAAGACCCCACCTCTCAGACTAATTGTCGGCTCTTCTCACTCTGAATTCTTAGAATTCTTTATTTTTGATTGTCCGGAAACTCCGGTGGTTTTGGGATACCCCTGGTTGCAACTCCATAACCCGGTGTTAGATTGGCGGGCTGGGGAGTTGGTCAAGTGGAGTGACCACTGTAAAGGTCACTGTTTTAATACAGGCCTCAGAAGCGTTCAAGTCTTACCACAGGAATTACCTCAGCCATACGCTGATTGGATCGATGTATTCTCTGAACGCTCTGCTGAAACTCTTCCTCCACATCGGTCCTATGACTGCCCCATTGACTTGCTGCCTGGCACAATTCCCCCGAGGGGAAAGATTTATAACCTTACCCTGCCCGAGGAGCAAGCAATGAGGGAGTATATTACCGAAAATCTTAGGAAAGGATTTATCCGTCCCTCTACCTCGCCTGCTGGGGCCGGGTTCTTTTTTGTAGAGAAAAAAGATGGTGGCTTGAGACCGTGCATAGATTATCGAGCCTTGAATAAGATCACTGTAAAAAACCGATACCCCTTACCCTTGATTGGGGATCTGTTCAATCAAGTCACAGGAGCTCGAATTTTCTCCAAATTGGATTTGAGAGGGGCTTACAATCTGATTCGCATCCGACAGGGGGACGAGTGGAAAACTGCATTTAATGTGAAGGATGGGCACTATGAGTACCTGGTCATGCCCTTCGGTCTTTGTAATGCGCCAGCCGTTTTCCAAGATTTTGTTAATGATATATTCAGGGAATATCTCGGTAGATTTGTAGTCATCTACTTGGATGATATTCTCATTTTTTCTAATTCTTTACCGGAGCACAGACACCATGTTAAGTTGGTGCTGCAAAAATTAAGAGAGAACAACTTATTTGCTAAACTGTCTAAGTGTGTGTTTGAAGTCACTACAGTTCCCTTCCTAGGATATGTTATTACCAACCAGGGTTTGGAGATGGACGCGGGGAAGGTTTCAGCAGTTCAGGATTGGGTCCAACCCAAAACTTTAAAGGAATTGCAACGTTTTCTAGGTTTTGCAAATTTTTATCGGCGTTTCATAAAAGGCTTTTCCCATGTTGTTGCACCCCTTACCAACCTTACCCGCAAGGGGGCTTTTACTGCTAACTGGTCCCCCTCTGCCTGTGAGGCCTTTCTAACCTTGAAACGGGCCTTTACTTCGGCACCTGTCTTAGTGCATCCAGATATTCATAAAGCTTTTATTATTGAAGTGGATGCTTCTGAGCTGGGAGTGGGTGCAGTTTCGTCACAATATTCTGGTAACCCGGAGCGTCTCCATCCATGCGCTTATTTTTCGCGTAAATTCAGTACCGCGGAACAAAATTATGATGTTGGCAATAGGGAACTATTAGCTATTAAACTGGCATTTGATGAATGGCGACACTGGTTGGAGGGTTCATTACATCCTATAACTGTGTATACCGATCATAAAAATCTCGAATACATAGGTTCTGCCAAGAGGCTGAACTCTCGTCAGGCACGTTGGGCATTATTCTTCTCGCGTTTCAATTTTATTATTACTTTCAAGCCGGGTGTAAAAAATACTAAAGCTGATGCTCTATCTCGCATGTTCGGTGAATGTAAGGATCGGGGTGATTCTGGTGAACCAATTTTACCCACAGGTTGTGTGGTGGGGGCGTTACTTCCTGATCTCTCCAATACCTTGGCGCCGTTTCAAGATGAATCTCCTAGTGATGTACCCTTGGGATGCCAGTTTGTTCCGCCGCACCTGCGTTCGGATGTAATTCGCGAATTTCACGATGCCAAAACTGCTGGTCATTTGGGTAACCGTAAGACGTTTATGCTTGCCCGTCGTCATGTATGGTGGCCTACCATGAGACGCGATATCACTGCCTTTATCGACGCTTGTGCTATTTGTGCTCGAAGTAAAGGAGTTCACAAGGCTCCTAGTGGCAGTTTGGTTCCTCTTGAAATTCCTGCTGAGCCATGGACCCATATTTCTATGGATTTTATTGTAGATTTGCCTCTCTCACATGGTAATACTGTCATTTGGGTGGTCGTAGATCGTTTCAGTAAGATGGCACATTTCGTTCCTTTGGCCAAACTTCCTTCTGCACCTGAGCTTTCGCGGCTGTTTACTTCGCATATTTTTCGTATTCATGGTATTCCATCCAATATAGTCTCTGATCGGGGTGTTCAATTTACTTCCCGTTTTTGGAAACACTTCTGTTCGCGGTTGGGAATACAGATCTCTCTTTCTTCTGCCTACCATCCCCAGACTAATGGGCAGACGGAAAGAACTAATCAAACTTTGGAACAATACTTAAGGTGTTATGTTTCTGATGCCCAAGAACAATGGGCGGAATTTATTGATTTCGCCGAGTTTGCTTACAATAACGCGCCTAGTGAGAGTACCCAGGTATCTCCTTTTTATTGTAACTTAGGGAAAAATCCTAGAGCTTCTTCCCTTTCAGGGTCACCTTCCAATCTGCCGGCGTTGGAGGAGTGGCTTCAAGAACGGAAGAATATCTGGACACACGTTCAGGAGATTCTTAAGACCACTGGTTTGAGGTATAAGAAATTTGCCGACCGCCGCAGATCACAGGAACCTACTCTTCGAGTAGGCGATCTAGTTTGGGTCTCCACTAAAAATATTGCGCTCCGTCAGCCATCTAGCAAATTAGGTCCAAAATTTATTGGTCCTTTTCCAATCGTCAAGAAGTTGAATAATGTGTCTTTTAAAGTTCAACTCCCGCCAACTATGAAAATACCTAATTCCTTTCACGTTTCACTGTTAAAACCGGCGAAGAATGCTCCTCTTGCTGGTCCTGCACCAATTCTTCTTAATAATGAGCCCGAGTATGAAGTGAATAAGATCTTGGATTCACGTAAAGTGCGTAATTCTTTACAGTATTTGGTGGATTGGGTTGGCTATGGTCCGGAGGAAAGATGCTGGGTGGCAGCGAGGAATGTTCATGCCAAGGCTCTTGTAAGAAGGTTCCATCGTGACAATCCAGGGAAACCGGGTGAGGGTCCGGAGGCCCCTCGTGAAGGGGGGGGTAGTGTCAGGAACCGCTTACCTGATCCCCGTTCCAGCGACGTCTCCAGGCGGCCAGCTGCAGCTGTCACTGTGCGGCGACCGCGCCGAGCGGCGTCGGCTCCAGCAGCGTCGGCTCGAGCGGCGCCCAGCTCAGCCACGCCCCCCGCTTCCTCCTCCAGGAGACGTGCTCGCGCGCGGCTGCGAGCACGTGTCTGTTATGCCCTCCGGCGGCGCTGTGCGGCGCGCACCCGCCGGAGGATCAATTAAAGGGTTAATGAATCCTAGGGGATTGAGGGCTTCGCCCTCTTCTGCTCTGCAGCCAATTACCCTTGGAATCCTATGTGCTCCAATCAGTACACTGCTTCCCTCAGACCTGTTCCTATAAAGGCAATTCCCTCTCAGTTGTGAATTGCCTGTGATAGCGCTCAGAACCCTGTGTTACCTACTCCTGTGAAGTCTAGCCTGTTGCCGATTTGATTGTACGACCATTCTCGATCCTGAATCCTTGTTGCCGACCTCTGCCTGAATTGACGCCTCTCGATCCTGAATCCTTGTTGCCGACCTTTGCCTGAACTGACGCTTCTAGATCCTGATCCCCAGTTGCTGACCTCTGCCTGAACCCCGACTACGTCTTGCCTGACCCCTGGTGCCGCTACGATCTCTGCCTTCCCGTTATCGACCTATTGCCTGTCTCTGGACTTCCGTCACTCACGCTCTTGCTATTGGTTCTCCAGTCCTCCCACATATAAGCTTACATCCTTTGAGCCATTAAGTCCTGGGGGCAACCGATCCCGGGTAGGCGTATCTTGCGTCCCGGCAAGCGGGGGCTCCTACAGGTGAAGCTGGCTGTGGAGATTGGGGGTTGTGAGCTTATTAAGAGGGCTGGAGTTACCCCGAGCGTGACACTAAGTTTGAAGTGAGATCTGGGGGCTTCACACAGTGGGGTTTTCCAAATCGGGATACTATAGGGGCATGGACCACAATGTTTTTTCACTATCCTGGGGTTAGCTGGCTACGTGCATGTGACAGACTCTATGCCTTTTGAATTTTAAAGGCATTGTTTCTGCCCTTGGACTTTTGCATAGACTGATTACTTTCATTTTCTTGAGCATGTCACAGACAATGTCATTGTGCTATTGATTACGTTACAGACTGTCATTGTATTGATTGATTGTGTTACAGACTGCTATTGTTATTGTGCTATTGATTACGTTACAGACTGTCATTGTATTGATTGATTGTGTTACAGACTGATATTGTTATTGTGCTATTGATTACGTTACAGACTGTCATTGTATTGCTGATTGTGTTACAGACTGCTATAGTTCTACTGATTGTGTTACTGGCAGAGTTGAGGGATTGTGTGGCCTGCTCCCATTGGTCTGTGCGTTTGTCATGCAGTTCTCCATCAGGTCCATGGGGGAGGTCCCCTTGCATGGGGACTTGCATATAAGGCACAGGGTGGCACTAATAAAGAAAGTTCATCTTCACCCTCAATACTGAGTTCTGTCTCTTATTGGGGGAAACGCTATATTACAATTCACTAGCCCTGTAAGGGCTGTTCCTGTTTCCTCACAGATGACTCTGGGATTCCTGCAGCACCTCTCACCATTGGGAAAAGGACGTCTCTGGCGGAGAAGCCCTCCGGCGATAAAGGTTATCGCTACAGTGCACAACTATGAAAGTAACTGTGCATTTCTGCATTGCGTTGAAATGGACAGATGCCGCAAATAAACCTACTATAAAAAAATGACATTCCTCAACCGTGTCCCTTGGTTGAACTTGATGAACATATTTTTTTTTCAACTGTGATAAAGCAGTCCCACGTGCTTCCCTTTGACTTGCTGTCCGCTTATTGTTGAATTACTTTTGTTCTGATTGGTTTTTTTTATGTATTTATTTTTTGTGGAGAAACCCCCTTTTTTAATATGAACAGGCTTGCCACTTATAGGCTCTGAGCAGCTGGCCACCGGTCCTTTGGGGAGCACTGTATTGTGTACAGCAGGGGAACATACCCTTTTCTGGTCTAGGGGTCACATTGTCGTATTATTCCACTTCAAGGGGGCCACAAAAAATGTAAGCTGCGAATTCCTTTTTTGTATATGCAAAGGTGAGCAGAGGTGGCAGAGGTAAGGTTACCCGAGGTGGGTAGATGTGAGGTGGGGGCGAAGGTAAGGCAGGGAAAGGTCATTTCAGCAGAGATTATGTGGGCAGAGGTAGGCAGAGGTGAGTCGAGGTGAAGTGGGCAGATGTGAGATGGACAGAGGTGAGGTGGGTAGGGGGGAGATAGGAAGAGGTGGGTGGGAGGGAGTGGGCAGAGGTAAGACAGGAAGAGATGAGGTGGGCAGGGCCAAGTCAAGAAGAATTGAGCAGAGGTGAGCTAGTAAGAGAAGTGATGGAGGGAGGTGAGGTGTCAGATAGAGATAGGAGGGGCGAGGGGAGCGCAGGTGAGATGAGACAAGGCAGAAACAGGTGAGTAGAGGTAGGCAGAGGTTAAAAATGAACACAGGTAAAAAATAGAAAAGTCTACTTGGGCATCTCCAGACACAGCCAGCACAAACAACACTCTAGCAGCACATATGTGTCACCCACTTCTACAGAGAAGTTTATCAGTGACCCATTTTCTGCTTTGGGAAATAGAGACACACTGCTCTCTAGTGGTCAGTCGCTTGAACTGCAAGGACAGCTCTGCTCACTAACTCTCTAGGGGTGCTGGGGGCCTCAAGTAAGAGCAGTGTGGGCTGCATGCGCCCCCCCGGGACGCAGGTTGTGCATACATGGTGTAGAGTAATGCAAGCTGGGAGAGAAACTACTCTTCAGCTTGCATTGCGCAGTCCCAGCATTTGCTACCAAAGCAGATGCTGGGACGTGCACTGTTCACAGTGTCTGGCTAGCTCTTCTAATATTTAACCCCCTAAAGTTGCAGAGTGTGAGTGCTGGGTGCAATGGGGTCATAATCCAGATAGACATTAGTGGTATAACAGGAACTTGCTTTACTGGAACATGAATGCAGTAAGAGAATGTCACCTTACATTGCGCCTAAAACACAGACAGAAAGAGAAGGAAGCACCAGTCATAGAGATCACAGCTCGATGTACAGGAAATACAACACAGCCATAAAATACATAGAAACTCTACAGTTGTGCATTGGTCACAGCACCATCTAGTGTCATAACCTGTCATAGCTGCAAACTGCAATAAAACTAGCAAAAGTCAATAATCACATTCAGAGACAAGTGTAAGCTGTTGCAAAAGTAATATATCTTCAACACCTAATAGTTTTTGATAAAAGAGTTTTTGATCGAGCAGGTCACTGACTCCTACAGTCAGAATTTTTCTTTCAGGCCCTTATTTAACAAGGGATAGCGCCAGGTAGCGAATGGTGAGCGAACGGTAATAACGCTCACCGCCACGAGAACGCCGGCTCCCCTCCGCAATCACACATTTATCAAGCCGATCCTGCTTAGCGACTGACAGAGCGCCAGATAGCGAATCATTCATCATTATTCCAGCCTCACCCCACAGCGCCAGCGAGCGTCCTTGAACAGCGACAGGTATGACCTCTCACTACCTGGCGCTCTCCAATGCATTTCAATGGAACAATCTTTAAATATTCCTAATTAATTGCTATTAATTTTTTATTTTTTTTTTAAATGTCAAAAATTCTGTGACCACTTCTGCAATGTTAGATTTTTTTTTTTAAGGTAAAAAAAAAAAAAATTGTGCAGAATTGATATTACAGGTCTGATATTAATGTATTCATATTACAAAATGTTTTGAAAAACATGTTTTTTTTTTCCCTAAAAATATGGTTGTTTGGGGGTTAAAAAACTACTTTTAACCCATCGCCGCCAGCGCTCTGGGGTTTAAACAAGCATTTCACAGCGCGAGAATTTTTGGAGCGTGATTTGTTAATGAATATGCTGGGAGCCGTTCGCTATGGCCGTTCGCTGTCATGCGCTCCCATACAGCGCGGAACCTGTCAAACAGCGACTCCTAACCCCGTATTCAACATTACCGCACACCGACTGAGTCGCTGTCAACAGCCGAACAACGGCCAAGCACAGCGAATACTAGCGGGCGCTGTGAAAATAACGCTACTGTCGCTCATCTGTCGCTACCTGGCGCTATTAATGAATCGGCCTCTCAGTATCATTAAGACAGTTAAAAGGTTGAACTGGGGCAATTTGTGATATTTTTGGGGCCATGCCATACTATCTATAAAAGCAAGAAGATGTGATGACGTACCGTACACTCCAGTTTATCAATCAGTTGCTCCAAACGATTAATCTGCACTGACCATTGAGCATCTCCATCTACGAGCCCGTCTGAAAAAGAAAAAATATATTTGGGTTTACACTACTGCAATTATCAACACAACAGGATGCGTTCCAAGCTCCAGGACCATGGCCGACTGCAGGTCTATGTGGGTCATTGGGCGATTCTTAGGGGGCCTCAAATAAATCACATATTACATAAGTGATATTCACTTAAAACCTTGCAACTGCGTTTTTGGGGGCCATTAGAACCCAAATATTTTCGCAGGGGCTGAGCCTTAAAGCGGACCTTCACCCTGAATAAGAGCCTATCTTATATGTTTCCCACACCCTGTACATACAGATTGTCCACATTAAAAATCATCCTACCTGCATCTACTGCATGTTATGAGCCCTTAAACATCCAAGATGGCGGCTTATGGAAGCCGCCATCTTATCGGGCAGCCTGCAAACGGGAAGTGCCTCCTGACTGTGCTGCTCTGCATTCTGGGACTGCTGACCGTTACCTGACCCCAGCTCTGCTCTGTCTGAGCAAAGCACATCTATAACCCGCCCCCCTGTACCTTATCCTGCTCTCCTCTCATCAGTAAGTGTGATGCTTCTGAGTCAAGATGGCGGCGCCCGAATCCTAAATTCCTGAACAGAGTTGCAGCCCAGTGGGGGAAAGAATAATAAGTTAGTGACTAAAAACGTAAAATATATTAATTTTAGATGCTGGAGAATATTTTTTTAAGAGTTTGGGCTTTTCATTAAATCACGCTGAAGGTCTGGTTTAACCTTTTCACGGTCCTCTCAATTTGTTGGTGAAAATCATTGTGGTTCTGGTAAAATCTTGGATGCAGTACAAGTCAGTACACACACTAATTGCTCATGAGTAAGGACTGGTCAGTCTGAAACGCGTAGACAGAAAACTTTGGTTTCTGTATTGTCTTTTCAAACCGCTGCATTGTGGATGGACTTTTACATTTTTGATGGAATAAAGCATTGGAAATTTTACCTGTGGCTGGCTTTTTCTACATTCTACACACACTAATTGACTGTGGTAGATTTTAGTGGGCCCTTAAGACATAATGGGTCCCGGCACTTGCCCAGGTTACAATGTCATGGCAATGGCCATGACCAGCTATGGGTGCAATGATTTTAATTAAGCGTCCTCTCTTTATTTGCTCCACTTTCCCATCTATTTTTCTTCCTCTCTGTTTCTCCTTCCTAACCCTCCCCCCTCCTTATACCCTCCCCTCCCCGTAGGTTGCTATCACTATTTAATTACTATTGCAAATAAATATCCCATTAATAAAAAATCCATATAAATTTGCTGGATGGCGGGAGGAGGGTCACTTATACACCCGGCATTGTTAAATATCCAGCCAGGCTTGTTTCATTCTTTTGATGGAAGGAAGAGGAATCGGGGGTGACAGGTTGTGTCACCCCTGATACACTCAGATACATGTCACTCCTGGATTTTAGTCTTGCCAGGGAATGAAGACCAGAAGCTTGGCGGGAGTTTTTTTCACTTCAGGTGTATAAGAGGCCCCTTCTCTCATTAGCTCATGTGTTTTCATGGATTTTTAATATTACACATATATCTCACAATACAACTTCTTAAAAGTGGACCTTCAGTATCATTTAATGAAAAGCCCAAATCTTTAAAAAAACTATTCTGTAGCATCTAAAATGAACATATTTACATTTTTTTGTCACTTATTTATTATTCTTTCCACCACTGGGGTGCAACTGTCTTCAGGACTCTAGGATACGGGCGCTGCCATCTTGCCTCAGAGGCACACATATTGAGGAGAGGGGGCAAAAGTACAGGGGGTGGGTTATAGTTGTGCTCTGCACAGACTGAGCAGATCTGGGGTCAGGAAAAAGACAGCAATCCCAGAATGCAGAGCGGCACAGTCAGAAGACTCTACAAGCTGCCATCTTGGATGTTTAAAGGCTCATAAAATGCAGTAGATGCGGGTAGGATGATTTTTAATGTGTGTAATCTGTATATACAGGGTGGGGGAAACATATAAGATAGGCTCTCATTCAGAGTAAAGGTCGGGTTACGTAGAAATTCCCCTATGGGCAATAACTGTCATTAGCTGGTCTCTGTATTAGTGTATATTTAGTGCCTACTCTCTAGTGACCAAATTGGAGGTTAAACTTTCGGACAGACTGTCCAGACAGGAAAAAAAAAACATACTTACCTTTTGTCCATCACAGCATTTCCGTCCTACTCTGGTTTGAAGAAACTTACTGGGTGACAAGATCGAGTCCTGCTGTGTTCACAATAACCGGCAGCATACAGGACCAGCAGCTACCCCTCTGTGTCAGTTACAGGGACAGGCCACACTCACTCCATTGGGAGTAAATGGAGTGGGCAGCACAATGACTGACACAGGAGGGTGGCTGTTCATCCTCTACGTCAACGGTACTCAACTGGCGGACCGGGGTCCGAATGCGGACCTTGGCACCAGATTTCTGGACCCCTGCCCTGACAGCCCTGCACTCAGTTACTTCTGTGTTGCTGTGCTCAGAGCTGCCCCCTTTTTTTTGACTGGCGATGTAGCACTTAGGCCCTTATTTATGAAGGACTAGCGACAGGTAGCGACTGGTGAGCGGCTGGTAATGACGGGCCCCGCCACGAGAACGCCGGCCCCCCACCACAATCACACATTTATCAAGCCAATCCTGCTTAGCGACTGAGATACCGCCATATAGCCACTCATTCATCATTATTCCAGCCTCAGCCCACAGCGCCAGCGTCCGACCTTGAACAGCGACAGGTATGACCTCTCGCTACCTGGCGCTCTCCAATGCATTTAAATGGAACAATCTTTAAATATTAATAATTAATTGTTGTTATTTTTTTTTTATTTTTTTTTTTTATGTGAAAAATTCTGAGACCACTTCTGCCATTTTAGATTTAAGGGAAAAAAATTAAAAAAATTAATTGTACAGAATTGATATTACAGGTCTGATATTAATGTATTCATATTACTAAATTATTTAAAAAACTTGTTTTTTTTGGTTTCCAAAAATATGGTTGTTTTGGGGTTAAAAAACTACTTTTAACCCATCGCCGCCAGCGCTCTGGGGTTTGAACATGCATTTTACAGCGCGAGAATTTTTTGAGCGTGATTTTTTAATGAATATGGTGGGAGCCGGTCGCTAGGGCCAGTCGCTATCATGCGCTCCCATACAGCGCGGAACCTGTCAAATAGCGACTCCTCACCTAATATTCAACATTACGACAAACCGACTGAGTCGCTATCAACTGCCGAACAACGCCCAAGCACAGCGACTACTAGCGGGCGCTCTGAAAATGCCGCTACAGTCGCTCAACTGTCGCTACCTGGCGCTATTAATGAATCGGCCTCCCCGTCTCCCTGCCAGTGTCATGGCTCCCTGGCACGTAGAGTTGCAATATGAAGTACTGCACGGGCAGGAAGTGGCACTGCAAGGTACACACAAACTTTGTTTCTCAATCTCTTTGCCGCATCCAATCCTGTCCCACTGCCCCAGCTCAGCCCCATCTATCCCTGTCCTGCCATCTCTGCCCCATCCATCTCCGTCCCCCAAGGTCAACCCTATCCATTTCTGTCTCCCCAGCTTTGCCCCATCAATCCCATCCCCATACATTTCTGCCCCATCCACCCCAGCCTTTTTTATTTTTACCTGTGGAATCTATAGCCCCCCCCCCCCCCCCCCCCACTCCAGTGCACGGATTTCTAACCAGCCACCCCGTTCCCCCCGTCCCCCCGTGATAGCCCACCACCCGGACCCTCATCTCTCACTGGATGCCCATATATGGACCTTTACAAGACATGGTGGAGTGCCCCTGCTCTACGTATGTACTCATAATCACCGCATGGCTAAGGTAAACACATTGTTACTATGGAAAACTATGGAGTCGCAAACTAATAGAAAATTTAAAAAATAACAGATAGCACTTTGACAACATCATTTTGACACACAATAACGGAAACTTTTAAAAATGCAGCTGAAAGTGGAATTACTTTAAATTGTCCTTCATTCATTTATCTGGAATTGAAATACGATAGACAATCAGCTTCTAGGGATTTTACACCTGATTTGGTAGTTTACACGTGCAGCGGACGTTCTCAAAGGAAGTAAAAAAATCTCTGGCTTTTCACTTGTCATGTTTTTTGCTTGCCCAAGAGATAATCTGGCTGCTGCTCAATGTGGGACACAAAGAGGCCGATTTATTAATAGCGCCAGGTAGCGACAGATGAGCGGCAATAGCGGTATTTTCACAGCGCCCGCTAGTATTCGCTGTGCTTGGCCGTTGTTCGGCTGTTGACAGCGACTCAGTCGGTTTGCCGTAATGTTGAATATTGGGTGAGGAGTCGCTATTTGACAGGTTCCGCGCTGTATGGGAGCACATGACAGCGAATGGCCATAGCGAACGGCTCCCAGCATATTCATTAACAAATCACGCTCAAAAAATTCTCGCGCTGTGAAATGCTTGTTTAAACCCCAGAGCGCTGGCGGCGATGGGTTAAAAGTAGTTTTTAAACCCCCAAACAACCATATTTTTTGTAAAAAAAAATAAACAAGTTTTTATAAACATTTTGTA
Organism: Gastrophryne carolinensis; assembly: GCA_027917425.1. Classification (NCBI taxonomy): domain Eukaryota; kingdom Metazoa; phylum Chordata; class Amphibia; order Anura; family Microhylidae; genus Gastrophryne; species Gastrophryne carolinensis. The sequence continues at coordinate 166,195,169 of CM051243.1, forward strand.
ATATGAATACATTAATATCAGACCTGTAATATCAATTCTGCACAAATTTTTTTTTTTTTTTTTTACCTTAAAAAAAATATCTAACATTGCAGAAGTGGTCACAGAATTTTTGACATTTAAAAAAAAAAAAAAAAAACATTAATATCAATTAATTATGAATATTTAAAGATTGCTCCATTGAAATGCATTGAAAAGCGCCAGGTAGCGAGAGGTCATACCTGTCGCTGTTCAAGGTCGCTCGCTGGCGCTGTGGGGTGAGGCTGGAATAATGATGAATGCTTCGCTATCTGGCGCTCTGTCAGTCGCTAAGCAGGATCGGCTTGATAAATGTGTGATTGCGGAGGGGAGCCGGCGTTCTCGTGGCGGTGACCGTCATTACCGTTCGCTCACCATTCGCTACCTGGCGCTATCCCTTGTTAAATAAGGCCCAAAGTATTCCTCACACTTCTCTTACTTCAGATGCTTTTATTTGAGGCTCACAGATACAAAACCAATCATACCATTTGTTATAGATCCGGAATAAGATTCTGTAGATGGTGGGCAGAGCACTTTATGAGATCGGCGGTGGTATTTGCGTCCTGTTCGTTTAGGCTCCATCTGCTTGATGTTCTCTCTAGAAAGAGGAAAATACATGTAAAGATAATAGAGGTGCAGGATTAGGTTGGTCAATGTTCTTCTTGTCCACAAAGATAAACATTACCCATGGCCAGGGCTCCAGTCATCCATGTACATTAGCCATTAAAATGGTTTTAGTTCACAATTTCCAACACAAGTAATATTCTTTATAGTGATGGATAATGGTCTCGATTTATAAAGAGTTGAAAAAAATTTTCGTGGTAGTAAAAATTGAATTTCATGAGAAAAAATCCTGAGAATTTCAGTGTTGATGAATCACCAGATATGAAGACAATGAAAGTCAATGGCACTTGTAACTACACTGTAAAAAGGGGTAAGAAGTTCACTACTTTTCACAGGAGTAAAAAAGTGTCACTGACTTTCATTGGCCCCGATTCACTAAGGCCTTGATTCACAAAGGCTTGAAAAAAAACTCTCATGGTAGTAAAAAATTCAATTCATGAGAAAAAAGCCTGAGAATTTCACTGTTGGTGAATCACCAGATAGGAAGACAATGAAAGTCAATGGCACTTGTAACTAAACTGTAAAAGGGGTAAGAAGTTCACTACTTTTCACAGGAGTAAAAAAGTGTCGCTGACTTTCATTGGCCCCGATTCACTAGTTGAAAAAAACTCAATTCATGAGAAAAAAGCCTGAGAATTTCAATGTTAGTGAATCACCAGATAGGAAGACAATGAAAGTCAATGGCACTTTTTTACTCCTGGAAAAAGTATTGAACTTTTTACCCCTTTTTTACCCGTAGTAAAAAGTGCCATTGACTTTCATTGTCTTCCTATCTGGTGATTCACCAACAGTGAAATTCTCAGGCTTTTTTCTCATGAATTGAATTTTTTACTACCATGAGAGTTTTTTTCAACCCTTTGTGAATCAAGGCCTAAGAGTTGAAAAAAAAAGTCACGGTAGAAAAAAATTCAATTCATGAGAAAAAAGCCTGAGAATGTCACTTTTAGTGAATCACCAGATTACTACAGAGTAAAAAGGAATAAAAAGTCCAAAACGTTTCTGATGACTAAAAAAAGTGCCATTGACTTTTATTGTCTTCCTATCTGGTCATTCACTAAAAGTGAAATTCTCAGTTTTTTTTTCCTCACAAATTGAATTTTTTTACTACCATGAAAATCGTTTTAAACACTTAGTGAATCCGGGACCTTGTCTTCATATCCGTGCTTCATCAACATTGAAATTCGTAGACTTTTTTCTCATGAAATGAATTTTGTTACTACCATGAGAATTTTTTTCAACTCCTGATGAATCAAGGCCATAGACACACTATATCACATTGGTAAGAATTATAATTTACTACCAATTTACTAAAATGTCTAATCTAATATTGATGAGCCCATACTCAGCTATACTATAGCAATTAAAAGATGAATATCTTTTTTTTTTTAATAGCGCCCAAACTGCTTGTCGTCACCAGAACCCCCCACCCTGAAACTCCTTCAAAAGAGTAAATGTATGAAATATACTTTTGTATCTTTCTGTATAAAACACAACGGCCTTGATTCACAAAGAGTTGAAAAAAACTCTCATGGTAGTAAAAAAATCAATTCATGAGAAAAATGCCTGAGAATTTCACTGTTAGTGAATCACCAGACAATGAAAGTCAATGGCACTTGTTACTACAGGTAAAAAGGGGTAAAAAGTTCAATGCATTTTTCAGGAGTAAAAAAGTGCCATTGACTTTCATTGTCTTCCTATCTGGTGATTCACTAACAGTGACATTCTCAGGCTTTTTTCTCATGAATTGATTTTTTTTCTACCATGAGAGTTTTTTCAACTCTTTGTGAAGGCCATTAAATCAGAATGAGGCTTAGAACACCAAATGAGGTGTACTGATTGAATTCTTGCTCAACTGAGATCTACTTTAAAGTCTAATTAGGCATACACAGTGTGATAACTGAAAAATAGGGATTTCCCTAACATAAATGTATCAACAGCATGGCATAACTGTTAAAGAGACACCACCACTTTCCATTAATATGTTTGGTAGCCAATCATGTGACCAGCATTCAAGATTGATGTCCACGCCCACAGTCATATGACTGACTTGACTATAATGCGGATTCAAATGCAACAGCTTAAAGGAGCACTATCGCGAAATTGTGTAATATTAAAAATCCATATAAACACTTTAGCTAATAAGGGGAGGGGTCACTTATACACCCGAACTGAATAAAATTCCCGCCAAGTTTGTGGTTTTCTTACCCTGGTAGGAATAAAATCCTGGGGTTGCAGGTTTAGTCTATGAGGGGTGACCCGAGATGTCCTCTTCCTTCAATTAAAATAAAAAAAAAACAAGCCTGGCTGGATATTTCTCGATACTGGGCGCCTAAGTGACCCCTCCATCCAGCATATTTATATGGATTTTTTTCATTGGGCCATTTTTTCACGATAGTGCTACTTGAAGTCCTAGAAAAGCCAGGGTTGGGGAACGGCTAAATCAAGGTTTCCCAACCCTCTCAGGACAAAGAGGGGATGCAGTATGGACCATGGGATAACAGTGGGTTCAGAACAGTATAGAGCAGGGCCCCCAGCCGGAAGCTTGGGAGCCATATGTGTCTTCTGCACTCCTGCCCCTGCTGTAGCTTATCTGCTACACAATGGACTGGAGGTTAAGCCCAATGTTGAGGTTTATATACCCCCAGGACTGGGCATTGGTCAGAGCTGTGCATGGGGTTAATTCAGAGTCAGACAAGCAGAGAAGTATGTCAGTTTAGCTGTCTCAGCAGGTTGCAATGCCACACCTGGATTTCCCAGCCTGGCCACTTGGTTTTATGGACACTCGTGTCAAGTTCATAAGATACAGTGAAGATGGAAGCTGGGAAACTGGGTGTGGAAATTCAGAGTTTGCTGTTTGGCTCCATGATCACTCTGCTTATTACTGTATTTTTCATAACAGAGACATAACAGATGCTCCCACAATGCTGATCGGACTCCCGCAGCCACCAGACAATAGAGGCGGGGGGTTATTCTGTTAAACTGCCAACATTAGTGGGATTTGGGGGGCGGGGATATTCTGTCACACTTCCTGTTCAGGGGTGACTGCCTGACATTCTGCACGCTGCCTGGTATGAGGTGATTGGGGGGTATTCTGCACACTGACAGGTTTGGGGTGATTGGAGGGCTTTCTGCACACTGCCTGGTATGGGGTGATTGGGGGGGCATTCTTCAAACTGCCTGGTATAGGGTGGTTGGGGGGCATTCTGCACACTGCCTGGTATGGGGTGATTGTGGGGCATTCTGCACGCTGCCTGGTATCGGGTGATTGGGGGGCATTCTGCACACTGCCTGGTATGGGGTGATTGGGGGGCATTCTTCAAACTGCCTGGTATAGGGTGGTTGGGGGACATTCTGCATACTGCCTGGTATGGGGAGATTGTGGGGCACTTTGCACACTGCCTGGTATAGGGTGGTTGGGGGACATTCTGCACACTGCCTGGTATAGGGTGGTTGGGGGACATTCTGCACACTGCCTGGTATGGGGTGGTTGGGGAGCATTCTGCACGCTGCCTGGTATGGAGTGGTTGGGGGGCATTCTGCACACTGCCTGGTATAGGGTGGTTGGGGGACATTCTGCACACTGCCTGGTATGGGGTGGTTGGGGAGCATTCTGCACACTGCCTGGTATAGGGTGGTTGGGGGACATTCTGCACACTGCCTGGTATGGGGTGGTTGGGGAGCATTCTGCACGCTGCCTGGTATGGGGTGATTGTGGGGCATTCTGCGCACTGCCTGGTATAGGGTGATTGTGGAGCATTCTGCACACTGCCTGGTATGGGGTGGTTGGGGGGCATTCTGCACACTGCCTAGTATGGTGTGGTTGGGGGGCATTCTGCACACTGCCTGGTATGGGGTGATTGTGGAGCATTCTGCACACTGCCTGGTATGGGGTGGTTGGGGGGCATTCTGCACACTGCCTGGTATGGTGTGGCTGGGGGGCATTCTGCACACTGCCTGGTATAGGGTGATTGTGGGGCATTCTGCACGCTGCCAGGTATGGGGTGGTTGGGGGGCATTCTGCACACTGCCTGGTATGGGGTGGTTGGGGGGCATTCTGCACACTGCCTGGTATGGGGTGGTTGGGGTGCATTCTGCACACTGCCTGGTATGGGGTGGTTGGGGGGCATTCTGCACACTGCCTGGTATAGGGTGATTGTGGGGCATTCTGCACACTGCCTGGTATGGGGTGATTGAGGGGCATTCTGCACGCTGCCTGGTATGGGGTGATTGTGGGGCATTCTACACACTGTCTGGTATAGGGTGATTGGGGGGCATTCTGCACACTGCCTGGTATGGGGTGATTGAGGGGCATTCTGCACGCTGCCTGGTATGGGGTGATTGTGGGGCATTCTGCACGCTGCCTGGTATGGGGTGATTGTGGGGCATTCTGCACGCTGCCTGGTATGGGGTGATTGTGGGGCATTCTACACACTGCCTGGTATGGGGTGATTGGGGGACATTCTGCACACTGCCTGGTAGGGGGTGATTGGGGGACATTCTGCACACTGCCTGGTATGGGGTGGTTGGGGAGCATTCTGCACACTGCCTGGTATGGGGTGGTTGGGGAGCATTCTGCACGCTGCCTGGTATGGAGTGGTTGGGGGGCATTCTACACACTGCCTGGTATGGGGTGATTGGGGGACATTCTGCACACTGCCTGGTAGGGGGTGATTGGGGGACATTCTGCGCACTGCCTGGTATAGGGTGATTGTGGAGCATTCTGCACACTGCCTGGTATGGCGTGGTTGGGGGGCATTCTGCACACTGCCTGGTATGGTGTGGTTGGGGGGCATTCTGCACACTGCCTGGTATGGGGTGATTGTGGAGCATTCTGCACACTGCCTGGTATGGGGTGGTTGGGGGGCATTCTGCACACTGCCTGGTATGGTGTGGCTGGGGGGCATTCTGCACACTGCCTGGTATAGGGTGATTGTGGGGCATTCTGCACGCTGCCAGGTATGGGGTGGTTGGGGGGCATTCTGCACACTGCCTGGTATGGGGTGGTTGGGGGGCATTCTGCACACTGCCTGGTATGGGGTGGTTGGGGTGCATTCTGCACACTGCCTGGTATAGGGTGATTGTGGGGCATTCTGCACACTGCCTGGTATGGGGTGATTGAGGGGCATTCTGCACGCTGCCTGGTATGGGGTGATTGTGGGGCATTCTACACACTGTCTGGTATAGGGTGATTGGGGGGCATTCTGCACACTGCCTGGTATGGGGTGATTGAGGGGCATTCTGCACGCTGCCTGGTATGGGGTGATTGTGGGGCATTCTGCACACTGCCTGGTATGGGGTGATTGAGGGGCATTCTGCACGCTGCCTGGTATGGGGTGATTGTGGGGCATTCTACACACTGCCTGGTATGGGGTGGTTGGGGGGCATTCTGCACACTGCCTGGTATGGGGTGATTGTGGGGAATTCTGCACACTGCCTGGTATAGGGTGATTGTGGGGCATTCTGCACACTGCCTGGTATAGGGTGATTGTGAGGCATTCTGCACGCTGCCTGGTATGGGGTGATTGAGGGGCATTCTGCATGCTGCCTGGTATGGGGTGATTGTGGGGCATTCTGCACACTGGTATAGGGTGATTGTGGGGCATTCTTCACACTGCATGGTATAGTGTGATTGTGGGGCATTCTGCACACTGCCTGGTATAGGGTGATTGTAAGGCATTCTGCATGCTGCCTGGTATAGGGTGATTGTGGGGCATTCTGCACGCTGCCTGGTATAGGGTGATTGTGGGGCATTCTGCACGCTGCCTGGTATAGGGTGATTGTGGGGCATTCTGCATGCTGCCTGGTATAGGGTGATTGTGGGGCATTCTGCACGCTGCCTGGTATGGGGTAATTGTGGGGCATTCTGCACGCTGCCTGGTATAGGGTGATTGTGGGGCATTCTGCACACTGCCTGGTATAGGGTGATTGTGGGGCATTCTGCACACTGCCTGGTATAGGGTGATTGTGGGGCATTCTGCACACTGCCTGGTATAGGGTGATTGTGGGGTATTCAGCGCACGCTGCCTGGTATGGGGTGATTGTGGGGCATTCTGCACACTGCCTGGTATGGGGTGATTGTGGGGCATTCTGCACACTGCCTGGTATAGGGTGATTGTGGGGCATTCTGCACACTGCCTGGTATAGGGTGATTGTGAGGCATTCTGCATGCTGCCTGGTATAGGGTGATTGTGGGGTATTCTGCACGCTGCCTGGTATGGGGTGATTGGGGGGCATTCTTCAAACTGCCTGGTATAGGGTGGTTGGGGGACATTCTGCATACTGCCTGGTATGGGGTGATTGTGGGGCACTTTGCACACTGCCTGGTATAGGGTGGTTGGGGGACATTCTGCACACTGCCAGGTATGGGGTGGTTGGGGGGCATTCTGCACACTGCCTGGTATAGGGTGATTGTGGGGCATTCTGCACGCTGCCTGGTATGGGGTGGTTGGGGGGCATTCTGCACACTGCCTGGTATAGGGTGATTGTGGGGCATTCTGCACGCTGCCTAGAATGGGGTGGTTGAGGGGCATTCTGCACGCTGCCTGGTATGGGGTGGTTGGGGGGCATTCTGCACACTGCCTGGTATAGGGTGATTGTGGGGCATTCTGCACACTGCCTGGTATAGTGTGATTGTGGGGCATTCTGCACACTGCCTGGTATAGGGTGGTTGTGGAGCTTTCTGCACACTGCCTGGTATAGGGTGGTTGGGGGGCATTCTGCACACTGCCTGGTATAGGGTGATTGTGGGGCATTCTGCACTCTGCCTGGTATAGGGTGGTTGGGGGGCATTCTGCACACTGCCTGGTATAGGGTGATTGTGGGGCATTCTGCACGCTGCCTGGTATAGGGTGATTGGGGGGCATTCTGCACACTGCCTGGTATAGGGCGATTGTGGGGCATTCTGCACGCTGCCTGGTATAGGGTGGTTGGGGGGCATTCTGCACACTGCCTGGTATAGGGTGATTGTGGGGCATTCTGCACGCTGCCTGGTATAGGGTGATTGTGGGGCATTCTGCACACTGCCTGGTATGGGGTGGTTGGGGGGAATTCTGCACACTGCCTGGTATGGGGTGGTTGGGGGGCATTCTGCACACTGCCTAGTATGGGGTAATTATCAGGGTTTTTTAGCACACCGTTTGGTTCAGATTTTTTTTTCTTATTTCCCCCCCTCTAAAAACTCGGGGAGACCTATAATGCAAAAAATACAGTAATTTTGGGGGACTAGAGGATCGATCCATTTACTCTCTGCCTATTGGGGATTGTATTTCATGATTGCAGATGCCTCTTTGTCATGTTCTGGAATAATGTCACATGCAACCCTTTAGGGACCGAGTGCCCAAACTGCAACCCAAAACTTTATTTAAATGCCAAGCTGATGGCTCTGGTTCCAGGGGGAGATGAAAAACCCCAAAATGTGTGCACTGCAAGGGTGATGGATGCCCACAGAGAGGGCTCTGAGTGCCGCCTCTGGCATGGGTTTCAAAGGGTTGACCACCACTGCTTTGGGGCCATAGTGCTCTGGCATTTAAGATAAATAGTAATGGATAGTAGACTAGGCTGGGAGGATGGTAAGATACCTACTTGTCTCGTCCAGTCTGTGCCTCTATCGCTTCCAGTGCATAATCCATAGAGCTCTGAAGAGAATGTAGTTGGTTCATGGTCTCCCGGAGCAAAAAACGGGTTACAAATTGTTTCGTCTGAGAGGCGTTCTCATAGTCCTGCAAATTACACATATATATATTCTCATTTAAAGCTTTTTGTAGACCGTTAAAAAAAAACATACTCACGATCCCCCGCAGAAACATATAACTGCTCTTCTGTACTGTTCACTCGGTCTTCACCCAACAGCCTTACAGAATGGTCACACTAAGGGCATTCAACATAGTCAGCCTTAACTGGAGACTCCAGGCATTTTTTAATTCCTACAATGCACCTTTAATTTGAAACAATGGTAAAGGATGACCCCTCTCTCATACTTCCATTTGCTGTGCATTTAATTGCCCCATGTTTATACAGTGAATTATCTGAATTCCATTTCTTTGTAAATACCATTTTGGATTATATAGGGTGTGTTGATTGGTCATGGATGCAGTAGATATAAAAACAAGAAAGGAAACAATATAAATAATAATAGCAACAATAAAAATAAAATGAGAATAATAGGATGATAATATAATAAAAAACTATAGTTGTGTAGCCTCTCTGCATTTGACAAAAAGTCAAGAGTTCTGGATTGAATAGATCCAGTTAGGCAACAGGGCTGCCGCTCTCAACTGACCCTAATGCAGTTCAGCTAGAGCTGCCAGCAACCTGGATGTTCCTGCCACTCGATCACTGGTGTGTGATTTGTCACCTCCAATAAAAAGCTAGAGGAGGCGGATTCCCCACATACCCTTTGCCATGCTGACTCAATTCCAGACCACAGTCCATAACTCTGTTGGGCTGTGGAGCTACATGGTACCTCCGGAGAACCTTCATATTTTCCAGCTTGGATTTATGACTTCAGCAATACACCCTAGAGTGGGATAACGCAGCAACACTTCACTAGTCAGCTTTAAACCTACCACCCTCATCAAAATACGATAAAAGGGATTATCATACTTTACAGAATAAAATAGTAATGTCTTACAAAATTGTTACATAACTGCATTATATTCAGTACATAGCTGGTTTCACTTGGCTGATGAAATGATATTCCTCCAACGCGTTTCGCCCTTTATAGTTTCCTCAGCGAGCACTATAAGCCAGTTAACTTTCCTGTACTCTGTGTGCTCTTTTCCCTTTGAGAGTTAATTTTCAAAGATTTTTAAGGTTTTTTTTTCATTTCTGTCATGGGAAATTCCCTTGTGAAACATACAAATGTGTATAGCTGAGGGACAAGAGGTCTTGTTTTTTTTTTTTGGAGTTCCTTGACTTCAGCAATATGTGACATGAGATATTTATTGCATTACTAGCATCCTTCATAGCTCCAAATAACTTGGTAGCCAACAAGTGACACCAGGGTGGGGGGGAGGGGGGCTATCACCCAGTTGGTAGTAGATTTATGACTGTACCAGGGTAAACAGTGTCTTGGTCAAATTTCACACCTTTGTTCATGGCAGCCCATCTTTTCCAGGGTTCCTGTAAACTGAGGCAGATGTATAAATGGTTCAGTGGATTGGGTATGATGCCCAGCAGTACACCTGCCTTCTGTGAGCTGACAACCCCCAATCTCCACCTATAGTCAAGCTCCCGTTTGCCAGGACGCTTAAAATGCCTCACCGGACACGGCTGCCCCCAGGTCCTAAAAGGCGCAAAGGATGTCAGCTTATGGTGAAGGCAGATGAACCACAAGGGTATCCCAAAGCTGAGGTTGTACACAGGTAGTCAGTCCGAGGATGCATCTATACACAGGGATTAGACAGAAGCATAGTTGAGAGTAGCCAAAGGATCAAGAAGGGAGGTAGAGAGGTATCCAAAAAGGGGCAGGCAAGTTCGAGGTCAGGCAAGCAAAGGTCAGTTCAGGCAGCAAATCGGGAAGGTCATTCAAGCCGAGTTGGTATCAGATAAGCAGGGATTCACTCATACTCAAAGCTCAAGAAACTAGAACGGGCACTGAGGACAGACCTAGCTCCCTATTTATGACTGACCAATGGCAAGGTAAGGAATGTACAGTCATTGGTGCAACTATGAACTTCTGCCGGATTAGCTGCCAAGACTGACCAGCAGATGCACCACCGCCCAGCAGATGCTCGCCTCTGGCCCCCTGATACAGGTACGTTTCTTATATTGGGACTTCATTATCAGCTCAAAATACTTAGAAAAGTATGACCTACAGGGAGGAGGTGAAGTAAAAAATATGAGTCATACTAGGCAGTTTATGGGAGGAGAAAAAGGTGCCCCCAAGTGATTAGCAGCCATACCATTAGGAAGTGATAATCACTAACTGACTTGACTTTAGTCATATGAATGTTCCTTCAATAAATAGGAAGATCCTTAGCCCAGATGAGTGCTTCTTTACTATACAGTACGTACCCCTTCTCACTGGGACACAAAATTAACAAACTGTATATAACACTGGATGGCTGGGGTTTGCCTGTCGTGTTCCTGTTTGCCTAGCCCAGGGCATACTGTATGTTTTTTCTCGTTTCAAATGAATACTACCTCCATCCTTAAGCCAAAATGTATACCCAACAAGCCGAATGATTAGAAACTCCCTATACATCAACCCATCACACTGTGCTCCTCTGCTATACATCGTGCCCATAGTGACTCCTGCCACCCAAGGCAACAGAACTGGAACATGTTAACGCTAAAGTGGGGTGAGCAGGGCGACCTCCTAGTGTGCCAAGGCCAAGGTTTAGGCCGGGGGAACCTTTTTTCTCAGCCATCCTGTTTTCCGCAGATATGTCAGGGCCAATGTTAGTGGTCCAAGCCAGGCCCCTAATACCGGGCTCAGTCATGGGGAGGGGGCACTGCAATCTGCCAAAGTAAAGGAACACCATGGTACAAACTGGTATAGGAGCAGCATCATAGGATGAGCGAGGAGGGGACAGATTTATTTTATCTTCCTGTCCAGAAAAGCCCCTGCTAACACACAATATGGTTTGGTATCATGTTCTTGTTATGTAAAAACTCTAAAAATATTCAAGCAATGTGTCCATGTAACTGCAAGGTGAGTCCCCAAAGTAATTTCTTCTGGTGGACCCAAGACACCCGAACCTAATGTTGCTAGGCCATAACCTATGTGGTCAGTGCATAAGTACAGTCAAAGCATTATTCAAATTTCTTCTATACCTAAAGTAGGACAGACAGTTTTTGAGTCAGATAGTATTTGTTCAGCAAGTTTATTAGTAATGCACATGCTGGAAACTGTCCCAGTTTGATGCAGCAATTTTTCCATGCTTAATGGAATCTTCACTTGACATCTGATGTAGTCTGCACATTTCAGCTTAACATGTGCCTTTAAATGTAAAAGGGCATTTACTGCTGCCTGGCCAGACCCACAGCCTGTTTCTCTCTGTGGAGAGCCTGGCTTTGTTCAGCAGAGATAAAGAGGGAGGCTATTTTTGTATCAGGACTGGTAATTTGCTGAGCTCCAAAGTACAAAAGCTTTTGCAAAGTCAAGCTTAGCATTGCAGGATGTCTGTTATGTGTTTCCCGATAACTCTGAATTTAACAGCCTTTATCTTCTCGACAAAGGCTACAGTGGAGTATGGGCAATAAGTCCCAGCAAGTCTCTTTAACATCTGGGTTATCTGAATTATGAAAAAAAATAACAAAAAAGCAAAGCAGGTCCATACATAGACCACATCCAAACGACGAGTTACAAATATTCTGCCTGTTGCTGTTCCCCCCTGATTAGTATTTTATTATTTCTGCATCAGTTAAACGCTCATTTACCTCCAGGGATGGATTAACCCTTGGGCACAAAGGGTTCCTGCTTTGGGGGCTCCATCACTCATGTGTGTTCCCATCCGGCAAACCTGATAGGCTGCTGGTGGTCATGTGGCTCATGGAACTGGTAAGAGAATGAAAAGTAGCAGGTATAGACTGGTCTCTGGCTTTTCCGGGTGAGAGATGTGCAGCAGGGCATCCCAAACTGTAGACTGGGCCACAGACAATGGCCAACACCACATGGTCCCTTCGTGCACTTGTTGGCTGCCACTTGCCTCAATCGCAACTGCCTTCTGTGTTAGAGGTGCCTAGTTTCTGTCAAAGAAGGTCTTTGAGTTTGTTGTGCCACCAAGCAGCCAGAAGGCCAGCAGCAGGCAAGTGACACGCTGAAACCCATCGCTATCAGCCACCAGCAACACTCTGCTGCCTACATAGCCCCCTGAATGTAGTGAACAGCTAAGCCAGGCTCAGGGGGCCTCCACCAGACTTTCTGCTCCATCTGGTTTAATCTGGCCCTGTTGATCACTTTAAAGTAGTAGTAGATCGTTCCATATAGGATTCCATATAGGACAGAGAGGATTCTCTGGTGTGCCCCAAAAAGTAGCTGACCAGTGTGGTGGCTGTAAGGTCTGGGTCAGTGGTAGCAGGGTGGGTTGGAAACTGTAGAGTTGGAAATGGTGGCAGTGGGACCTGGGGCATAAGGAGCAGGGCAGTTACTAATACTATTGCTAGGACATCATTTACATTCTGCATGGATCACCAGGGGCTTTAGGTTCCATAGGAAAAGCAGCTTGTTTTACCAGCATGCTTCATAGATTGATGGTTGGTCCCACGCAATGGAAGAGGTGTAAAGGTTCATTTAGGATCGCTACGGTTAAAAAAGCTGAAGAGTGGACCCAAGGTATTCCAGTTCAACACTCATTGCTAGCTTTGTACTAGGTCATTCTTGTCACTGTTTTAATGGGTCCCTGAACCAAATTTTTATTTTAACCTTGGGGGGGGGTTCGTCCAGCACTAAAAAAGGGAAAGATTAGCTATGTTTCTGCCTCTGACCCTCATGCGCCCAGTTGCTATTGTTTCCACTGCACCCCCCTGTACTGTAGCAACATTTCGGGGTCTATGGTCGAAGTCAGATGTTGTCACTTTTTCTTGGTAAATACTTTTCCCAAGGAGAATAAAGATGTCTCCTGCAAATGAATTTAATAGAGAAGCAAAGGGAGCAGTTATATATACATTGCTACAAGGGATTGGCTGAGCGCAGGAAGAAAAATGGCACTACAAAGCTGGCTGGTCCCTGGAGAAATTATAGTACTATAATTAACAGAGAAAACCCCAAACCATGCACAATTTTTTATCCGACTGCCATTTGAGTTAATTCCCCTCGGCATTCCTCATAAATATGTAAAGTCTCTTGCTGCCTGTGCTGCCGGGGTCAGTCCCTCGCAATCCACTACCGACTCCTCTATAGCTTCCCCGGGGTGCTCATATATATCCACAGCAGAAGGTGGCCTGCTGAGACCACAGCGGGGACAGCCCTTCTGGATTTATAAACCTCATTCATAGTTAATCAGATGACTGCTGGAATGTTGGGGAGGGGAATGGAGCTAGTTCTATAGATATATGATGTGTCACTGTAAATAACCACATTGACCATTTTACATAAAACATTATAATGTGGAATGGAGTTAAAAGGCCTGGCAGAGCCTATGTGGCTGCTATCATATCAGAAGCAGGAGAGGGTTGCACACAGCTGATCTATCGCTATTTAAAGTGGACCAAAACCCAGGATAGTCAATATTTTTGACTATCCTGGGTTTTGGTTCACTTTAAATAGAGATAGATCAGCTGTGTGCAACCCTCTCCTGTTTTGGTCATTTCCCCAGGGGCACCCCGATTGGGGGTGCTCTGCTGTGTGAAACCCTCCAGGATGCTCTTTGATGCGCCGTGGACCCGGGAAGAGGTGAGTTGGCTGCGGTGATCTGGGGGAGTTTCACACAGCCCTCGGGGAAAGGACCAAAACCAAGGATAGTAAAAATCCTGGGTTTTGGTCCACTTTAAGGGCTATCTGTGACAATAAAAATGTCATACTTAACTAGCGAGAGAGTCTGGCTTTGGCCTGAGGGGGGGGGGGGGGGTGCACCTATAATGAGGATATGTGAGGCAGCCTCCCTAGCTGGCCTTACAGGGAAGGGAACGGTAATAGCTGGACCTGTTTTTCTGTTTTCTTTTTTCAATCAGAGATAAAGGCACCACTGCATGCTGTCATGTTTTACAGTCAATTATTACCCCCCCAGAAACCTGAAAAAAGTACCTCTCCATGCTCCAATGGCACATGCGCTGGCTCTCGTCCAAGATCCCACCCAGTATTGTTCCTCTCTTGTTTCTTGGTGAAATTCTTCAGATCGCCTGTTATACACACCTTTTTGAAGATCCCACCCAGTATTGTTCCTCTCTTGTTTCTTGGTGAAATTCTTCAGATCGCCTGTTATACACACCTTTTTGAAGATCCCAACCAGTATTGTTCCTCTCTTGTTTCTTGGTGAAATTCTTCAGATCGCCTGTTATACACACCTTTTTGAAGATCCCACCCAGTATTGTTCCTCTCTTGTTTCTTGGTGAAATTCTTCAGATCGCCTGTTATACACACCTTTTTGAAGATCCCAACCAGTATTGTTCCTCTCTTGTTTCTTGGTGAAATTCTTCAGATCGCCTGTTATACACACCTTTTTGAAGATCCCACCCAGTATTGTTCCTCTCTTGTTTCTTGGTGAAATTCTTCAGATCGCCTGTTATACACACCTTTTTGAAGATCCCACCCAGTATTGTTCCTCTCTTGTTTCTTGGTGAAATTCTTCAGATCGCCTGTTATACACACCTTTTTGAAGATCCCAACCAGTATTGTTCCTCTCTTGTTTCTTGGTGAAATTCTTCAGATCGCCTGTTATACACACCTTTTTGAAGATCCCACCCAGTATTGTTCCTCTCTTGTTTCTTGGTGAAATTCTTCAGATCGCCTGATATACACACCTTTTCGAAGATCCCACCCAGTATTGTTCCTCTCTTGTTTCTTGGTGAAATTCTTCAGATCGCCTGTTATACACACCTTTTCGAAGATCCCACCCAGTATTGTTCCTTTCCTGTTTCTTGGTGGAATTCTTCAGATCGCCTGTTATACACACCTTTTTGAAGATCCCACCCAGTATTGTTCCTCTCTTGTTTCTTGGTGAAATTCTTCAGATCGCCTGTTATACACACCTTTTTGAAGATCCCACCCAGTATTGTTCCTCTCTTGTTTCTTGGTGAAATTCTTCAGATCGCCTGTTATACACACCTTTTTGAAGATCCCAACCAGTATTGTTCCTCTCTTGTTTCTTGGTGAAATTCTTCAGATCGCCTGTTATACACACCTTTTTGAAGATCCCACCCAGTATTGTTCCTCTCTTGTTTCTTGGTGAAATTCTTCAGATCGCCTGATATACACACCTTTTCGAAGATCCCACCCAGTATTGTTCCTCTCTTGTTTCTTGGTGAAATTCTTCAGATCGCCTGTTATACACACCTTTTCGAAGATCCCACCCAGTATTGTTCCTTTCCTGTTTCTTGGTGGAATTCTTCAGATCGCCTGTTATACACACCTTTTTGAAGATCCCACCCAGTATTGTTCCTCTCTTGTTTCTTGGTGAAATTCTTCAGATCGCCTGTTATACACACCTTTTTGAAGATCCCAACCAGTATTGTTCCTCTCTTGTTTCTTGGTGAAATTCTTCAGATCGCCTGTTATACACACCTTTTTGAAGATCCCACCCAGTATTGTTCCTCTCTTGTTTCTTGGTGAAATTCTTCAGATCGCCTGTTATACACACCTTTTCGAAGATCCCACCCAGTATTGTTCCTCTCTTGTTTCTTGGTGAAATTCTTCAGATCGCCTGTTATACACACCTTTTCGAAGATCCCACCCAGTATTGTTCATCTCCTGTTTCTTGGTGAAATTCTTCAGATCGCCTGTTATACACACCTTTTCGAAGATCCCACCCTGTATTGTTCCTCTCCTGTTTCTTGGTGGAATTCTTCAGATCGCCTGTTTTACACACCTTTTTTCGAAGATCCCACCCAATATTGTTCCTCTTTTGTTTCTTGGTGAAATTCTTCAGATCGCCTGTTTTACACACCTTTTCGAAGATCCCACCCAGTATTGTTCTCCTGTTTCTTGGTGAAATTCTTCAGATCGCCTGTTTACACACCTTTTCGAAGATCCCACCCAGTATTGTTCCTCTTTTGTTTCTTGGTGAAATTCTTCATATCGCCTGTTTTACACACCTTTTCGAAGATCCCACCCAGTATTGTTCCTCTCTTGTTTCTTGGTGAAATTCTTCAGATAGCCTGTTACACACCTTTTCGAAGATCCCACCCAATATTGTTCCTCTTTTGTTTCTTGGTGAAATTCTTCAGATCGCCTGTTTTACACACCTTTTCGAAGATCCCAACCAGTATTGTTCCTCTCTTGTTTCTTGGTGAAATTCTTCAGATCGCCTGTTATACACACCTTTTCGAAGATCCCACCCAGTATTGTTCCTCTCTTGTTTCTTGGTGAAATTCTTCAGATCGCCTGTTTTACACACCTTTTCGAAGATCCCACCCAGTATTGTTCCTCTCTTGTTTCTTGGTGAAATTCTTCAGATCGCCTGTTTTACACACCTTTTCGAAGATCCCACCCAGTATTGTTCCTCTCTTGTTTCTTGGTGAAATTCTTCAGATCGCCTGTTATACACACCTTTTCGAAGATCCCACCCAGTATTGTTCCTCTCTTGTTTCTTGGTGAAATTCTTCAGATCGCCTGTTATACACACCTTTTCGAAGATCCCACCCAGTATTGTTTCTCTCTTGTTTCTTGGTGAAATTCTTCAGACCGCCTGTTATGCACACCTTTTCGAAGATCCCATGCACGGGCCTCGAACTCTGACGTCAGTCCAGCGTAGTAAAACTGAATGGAGCGTGAGCCCTTATATTGACACATACGCACATCAGCAAAGGGAAGAAGGGGATGTGGCCGTGGCCCATGCATTTACTGTGGGATCACCAGCAAGGTGTGCATTGCACACAGTGCATCCTTTTTAAAGAGGGCCAACATCCCTCTCGAGTCTATTAGACTCTTGGGGGAATTGGTATACCTTTGTGTGAGACCATGGGGTTCGCCCGATTAACTTACCTCTGCCTCAAACCCTCTCTGCTACTCGGTCCCACAGCCACATCCATTCTACACCTCAACCCACGCCAGGCCTCTTTTAATGGCGTGCATGGGCGTGCCCACAGCACGCAAGCAGGCATGTGGCCGGTGGTCCTCGCTCCATTCAGTAAATCTGCAGTGGGCGGTTAGTTGAGTTTACATATTTTATGCCCTTTAATTACATATGTGGCTTTGAAAATGGCTTGCTTTAGGTGCATCATATTAAAAGGATTAGATACTTATGCTATTTGATATTTGTTTTGTTGTTCTGCATAACAAAGAATTAATCAAATAGATTCTTGTGTAATTCAATGTTCTAGGTTAATAAAACATGGAAAATTCCAAGGGGATAAATACTAATGATCAGTTCTGCATGACATGATGACAAGCGTTGCCTAGCTTTATTCACACATGAGTGACACAGGGTGGAGACTTCAGTTCTGGGACACAAGACAAAGCAAAAATGTCATCTTAGCATAACAAAAGGAACAATCAAACAATGCATATGCTAATTACCCACAACTAGCGCTCACCTATTTCTGAACAATATACTTTTAGAGGGATTCATTTACATTGTAAAAATTGGGAACATTTCTAATTTTAATCTTTTTTTTTCTACCCCTTATGATTTGGATGGATCATGGGCACTCTCTACCCTTTTGTCTCCACTGTAGCAGCCCATCTTTTTTTTCTCTTTCCTCACCTTTGTCTTTGTACTCCTCCCTCTTCTACTTCACTTCTACTTCACTCCTCGCTCTTGTGCCTTACCTTCGTTCTGTAACCTGATTTGGTTTTTGCTATAACCAAAGTTCTGCCAGGCCTTTAAAAGAGAAACTTTGCAGGCCCTGGAGTATAAAGGAGGGCCAACATCCCTCTCGAGTCTATAAGACTCTTGACGGAATTGTCTACCTCTGTGTGAGATCATGGGGATCGGCCGATTAACTTACCTCTGCCCTGAGCCCTCTCTGCACCTCGGAGTACCAATATGCGTACTCATTCTTGCCTGAGTATGAGTCGTGGGAGCAACAGGAAGGTGAGTGTATGGGGCAGCATGCAGGGGGGATACACAGAGCGGGACATCCCAATTCGAGATGCCGCCATATTGAGGAACAACACCCCAAAACGTCAAAATTGGGTGTTTTGTTCCTCTTTGACTCCAATCCAAATAATAATGTTTTAGGTAAAATTGTCAATGTGATTATTTACAGTTATATAGGATTCCTGCTTTATTACCCTGCACTTAACTGATCAGTTAAGACAGTTGAGATAGTGGTCGATCAGGAAGATCAAGGAAACCAAGTTCCTCTGGGTCATTATTACTAGGGATGGACGAACCCCCCAAGTTCGAAGTTCTAACCTTGAATAAATGAAATCAACGGGACCTGAGCTTTGGGGGGGGGGGGGGTTGCAGCAGCTATCTTTTTGTAGCTCCAGCTGGGGCCGGATTCAAAGGCTGTTGCAGCTGCCGTCGCCAACAGTAGTGGATTGGGCAGAGGTAAGTCACAGCAGCTTACATGTGGTTGTGGCCTTGGCAAGGGAAAAAGCCCATTTTATTTTAAAACTTGGCCAATGAAGGACTGCATCAACCTAGGTACTCAGACAGGAAGGGTGGCTGGCGGGGGGGTAAAAAAGGGTTTCGTGCCACTTTAAAGCTACCCACTGTATTATAATGGAACAGTCACAAGGATTTCCATTATCCTGTTGATTGGTCCTTATCTCTGGGGCATCCCCACTGTGTGAAACTCCCCAGATCACCCACTCAACTCACCTCTCCATCATTCCCGAAGCACATGCACAGGCACTCGTCCAATCAGCACTTTATGCATAAAGCCATTTTGGACCGAGTGGCAGCATAGGCAGTGGTGACCGCTGCATATCCGGTTTCTCTGCAGAGGACAGCTGCAGGGATGCCGGCGATGCGGCCACGGCCCGTGAGCATGGCGAGGGACCAGCAGAAAGCAGAAGAAGGAGTATTCGGGTGATCTGGAGGGGCTCCCACAATGGGCATCTATTTGACTCCAGCCAGCCCCACCACTGATTGGTCCACTTTAAAGTGGACCAACACCCTCCTTGTTCGGCCCAGGAATCTATAAGATTCCCAGGCCGATCCGATCCCTCCCTGCGGGACATCCAAAATGCCCCGCTGTGTGAAACTCCCCAGGACGCCTGCTACACTTACCTTAATGCCGGTCCAATGGCGAATGTGCGGGCCGCATCTCGCACTTCTCTCTAGCTGGACGCGTGCCAGCGCCGGCCATTTGTGGCTCCCTGTTAGAGGGAAGCGCGAGATGCGGCGGAAAGCGTGCTCGGAGCCGCTGTGGTTTGATGCCACTTGGACGCGCATACCACAGCAGCTCCGAGCGCGCTGATTGGACGAGCGGCCACGCATGCGCATAGGAGCGGGGTGAGGTGAGTTTTAGCGGGCGTTCAGGGGGGTTTCACACAGCAACCAATCGGGGTGCCCCGCGGAAGTGGACCAAAACCCAGGATAGTGAAAATCCTGGGTGTTGGTCCGCTTTAGAGCACAAATACTTCATAGTAAATAAAAATAGGCAACCAGTCTAGACAACAGGAGACGCAAAGCCACCGGATGACTAGAGACAGAATCACCATGCGGGATTAAGATCTCCTGGAGAAATTAGAAAATCTGATGTCATTCTTGTTGTTGATGCTGCTCGACTAATTAGCAAAACATTCTCCTTATCCCAGTCATGCTCCAGTTTCAGCATGATTTAAAGGGCCACTCCAGCCCCTCCCTCCCTGCAAAATAAACATAACCCCTGCCCCCTGCAAAAAGTAATTATGCTCATGTAATAATAGAAAAAAAAAAAGACACTCACCTTCGCACTGAATCCAAACCCGAAGACCCTGCAAAGCCCAAACCTCTGATCATTACAAGTAATGACTATATATATATGTATATATATATATACAAAAACATAGGGGTCCCACAATTGTAGTGGTGCCACTGAGTATGTGAGGTTGGGAATTTCTGGGGTGTGTGGGACCCCTATGTTTTTGTAAATTGGTTTCCGGAAGGATTCTTCCTGTTCGGCCAGCCTTCAGTGTTGGAAGGGGCTGGTGGAGGTGGGGGTTATGTTTATTTTGCAGCAAGGGGCTGGAGTGGCTCTGTAAAGTGGACCAAAACCCAGGATTTTGACTATCCTAGGTTTTGGTCCACTTCCCCGGGGCACCCCGATCGTGACACCCCCCAGAATGCCCAGATCAACTCACCTCACCCCGCTCCTACGGCGCATGCGCGGGCGCTCGTCCAATCAGCGCGCTTGGAGCCGCTGAGCTATGCGTGTCTTAGCTCAGCGGCTCTGAGCACGCTGGTGGCTGCATCTCGCGCTTCCCTCTAACAGGGAGCGCGCCTGCGCCGGACATTCACAAATGGCCGGCGCGGGCATGCGTCCTGCAAGAGAGAAGCGCGAGATGCAGCTGCAGCCCACGCATGCGCCGTTGGACCGGGATTCAGGTAAGGTTTGCGGGCGTCCTGGGGGGTTTCACACAGTGGGGCATTCCGACTTTGGATGCCCCGCGGGGAGGGAATGGATCAGCCATTAAAGATTCCTGGGTCGATTCTGCTGGGTTTTGGTCCACTTTAAGGGAAAGTGGGTATATAGGGAACACTATGTGTATGTGTGTGTGTGTGTGTGTGTGTGTGTGTGTGTATATATATATATATATATATATATATATATATATATTATATATATATATATATATATATATATATATACTGTGTATATATATTTATATATATTCGTTACTTAATGTTCAGAGCTTTGGGGTTTGCGGGGGATGAATGAGTCACTCTCTAAATGGTTCTGATTGCAAAGACTGGTGCTAAGACAAAATTTCGCCTGCTCATTAACCTGACGTGTTAAGACAGGGGCTGATACTAAAGTCACTTTAATTACAGCGACAGCATCTCGCTAAGTGCCATGTACGTGACTATAGGCCCAAGCTGCTGCAGAACCAAGGATTGTGGTGTTCCAGTTAGCTTATGCATCTGGGAGTCATGCAGCAGTTCTCTCGCTGTGCCTGTGACCTCCGTGAACTGTGTGGTCTTATGCTTAGAACCGTAAGTTTTACAACTGGCAGGGCCGGATTAAGTGTGGTGGAGGCCCCTGGGCACAAAATCTGGTGGAGGCCCCAGATACAGTATTTTTTTCATTTTTAATAGTCCAGCCAAGTAACTGATTGGTGGTTGTCTGCCACCCGCCTGCTTACTGGAATGTCAGATCGAGGCCCTTTTGTGGGTGTGTGCTGCTCGGGAACTCCTGCTTTGCCATTCTGCACGGGAGGTTGTGTAGTCGCCCAGCAGGTCCAGCAGAAAACAGTTCTTTGCATTGAGCTGCCAGCGGCTGTGCTTGGTGGCTTATGTGCAGTGATCGGCCGCCGATTAACAGGTCTGCACCCACCCATCACTGTAGCTTTGCTGACGGGGCTTTGCTGCTCTTGACTCTCCATCCTGCCCTGTTGTGGCTTTGGCTGCAGATTTGCAAAAACAAAAAAAGCCTTGCCCAGAAGCGTGGGGCCCCCACTGTCGCCAATAGCTTCATTGCCAGTTGCCTGGTGGAGGCCCCCTGTGGTGGAGGCCCCGGGGCTCGCTCCCCTTGTGCCCCTCTCATAATCCGGCCCTGACAACAGGACCTCAGGATGAATTGATCCACTGACACGAAACCTTAACGTGGAACACAACCACCCCCTGGGGCATCCCAGTTTGGGATGCCCAGCTATGTGAAGCTTTCCTTACCTTTCTGATGAGCCCACTGCATATGCCTGGCCGACGACGGCATTTTTTGCATCATTCTTTGGCTCTGCGTGGCCGCTGCATGCCATAGCTGGATGGCTAACACAGCCAAGAGATGCAGTGGGGGCCGCACGTTGACTTCATTCCAGTTTCTCTAGCCGCACATTAATATGCACACCCAAAGAAGCTGATTGGAGGTGATTCGAGTCTGCACCGTGGGAACACCCGAGAGGTACAGTCACTGAATTTAAACATGCCTGGGATAAGCACACATCTATCCTAAGATAAAGAGTACATACAGTATACACATAAGAGCAGACTAGATGGACCGTATGGTCTCCTTCTGCCGTCAACCTTCTATGTTTCTATGTTTCTAGGTATGTATAGAGGATGGTCTGAGGGGTTCAAACAGTATGGCATCCTAAAATGGGATCCCCCAGGGGAACGGACCAAATCTGGGATAATTTGGTCCACTTTGGTCCACTTTAAAGCATTTGACTGCTGGGGGATACCGGACTAGGTAAGTATGTCACAATTTAGGCATCCCAAATATGTACCTCTGAAAAAAAGGTCAGCTTATCCTACACTTGAATATTGAATAATACTATATATTTTATTTTCCATGTGCACCTGTAAGGGGGTTGGGAGTGACTCAAATTGAAAAAGAAATGGCAGAGATATCAAGGTTTACAGTTTTACCATACAATTTCCTATCTGAAGCATGTGGGCGTGGCCCAAAGTTGTGATGCTGTAGAATAATCATAATAATAATCGGCACCTATGTAGGCGCTGATAGTAAGAGCACTTGCTAGGAGGAGGCTGGGCAGAGAGGAGGTTGGGAGCTGGGCTTGAACGGCAACTTCGAAAGTGCTATCAATACAGAGTGGGCGTGGTCTGGACTAGCTGCTCAAGCTAGTATTGGTAGTCCACATTCAAGGTGTCAAGGTGAGAGGAGGCACAGCACTGGAGCAACACTTAGAACCAGACAGGGGGAGATTGGTCACTTATGTCAAAGATATTCCATCCTCTTTTTTAATTGCTCAACTTCTCAATCCAATAAGGTGTTCCCAGGGAAAGAAAAATAAAACCATTGCGCAATATGCCAAATGTTTGAAACAGACATTATTACTTCTCCAATTATTCCACTCAAGTTTAAAGGGACAGTCCAGGCAATGGTAATAAGTAAAATTTGAATGGATATACTGTAGAAAAAGGTATTCACCACATATTTGAGGTGTGTCAGAGAATATTATGATAAAAAAAATGTGCCTCTTACCTGTTGTACCTAACCACACATAGTATTGCATAAATATATATTGCAGTCTCATACATACATATTTAGAATTATTAATTTCAGTCTAGCAAACTGTTGCATTCCAATTTAGGTCTGCTTTACGATAGATCAATTATCTTGTGGCAACGTTTTATGAATTTGTTAGTTAGAAGGGGATACTTTTCTTTTGCTGGTATGGGTAAGGGTGAAACACAGTTGTCAAATAGGGACAAGTCCTAAGTCTGTCTTTGACCCTGACACGTTTCGCCTTTCCAGGCGTCCTCAGAAGGTTTAGATTGATTCACCCTGATGTTTTGCTGAAAGGATTGTTTTGTCAGCTCGCTGTTTAAGGAATGTTAAAAGGGGGAGTGGCAGCTGCTCAGACCATTTTATAACTAACCTGGGAGGTGCAAGTCAGCAGGGCAATTAGGTTAGTAAAGACTTAAAGGAGCCGCAGCACTCAACACTGTTAGCTTGCAGACCAACCTATAATCTGTCTCTAAATCTGGTAAAAACAGAGGCTCGGTCACACACATCTGCAGAAGTATGCTAAACTGCACCACCGCGCCAAGGTGCCTCTATGGGTGCAGTCCTAACTCTAATCTATGAGAGCCCCATTTGGGACATACAATGCAAGAGATAAAAAGGGAGCAGCTTACCTGCTTACCTGCTTACCTTGCACATGAGGTTTAGGGCAACCTCAGGTAAGCTGCTCCCTTTTGGTCTGAGCAGCTGCCACTCCCCCTTTGTTCATTTTGAATTTGTGCAAGCACATGGGGTGTGGGGTCTAGGCTGTATTCCAAGGTCTTGACCCTTCCACCCCATGGCTTGCACATGAGGTTTAGGGCAACCTCAGGTAAGCTGCTCCCTTTTTATCTCTTGCATTGTATGTCCCAAATGGGGCTCTCATAGATTAGAGTTAGGACTGCACCCATAGAGGCACCTTGGCGCTGGTGGTGCAGCTTAGCATACTTCTGCAGATGTGTGTGACCGAGCCTCTGTTTTTACCAGATTTAGAAACAGATTATAGGTTGGTCTGCAAGCTAACAGGGTTGAGTGCTGCGGCTCCTTTAAGTCTTTAGTAGTTTAAGGAATGTTAGTTACTTGCTGGCTGCTTTGGGCCAGCCTGGGCCTGATTAAGCCTTCATGGCAGTGCTGGTGTAGTGGGCCTATGTTGGTTCAGCAGGCCCTTTATCTGGTAATATGAATTGTCCAGTGCTGTATGCAGTGCTCTGTATAGAGCTGTTCTGTTAGTAGTAGGTGGACTACTACTAACATAACAGTGCTATACAGAGAGCTGCATACAGGCACAGATGATCCTGCACCACTAAACCTTTGCCCTAAATGTATAAATTATATTTCCAGATGAAGTGCCTTTTGAACCACCATAGGCCCACTACACCAGTTGCACCATCTGA
This sequence comes from Gastrophryne carolinensis, assembly GCA_027917425.1. Taxonomy (NCBI): domain Eukaryota; kingdom Metazoa; phylum Chordata; class Amphibia; order Anura; family Microhylidae; genus Gastrophryne; species Gastrophryne carolinensis. Next base: position 166,219,858 of record CM051243.1, read on the forward strand.
GCACTGCCATGAAGACTTCAGAAGAATCAGTCAGAAAGTACCTAACATTCCTTAAGCAGGGAGCTGACAAACCAAGCCATTCAGCAACACATCAGGGGGAATCTTTTGAAACCCTTTGAGGATGCCCAGAAAGACGAAACGTGCCAGGGTCTCAGACAGACTTACGACTTTTTCCAATTTGACAACCGTGTTTCATCCTTACCAGTACAGTAGCTGACTGATCTACTGTAAAGCATACCTAAAGTGGAATGCAACAGTTTGCTAGACTGAAATGAATGATTCTATATATGTATGTATGAGACTGCAACATATATATATATATATATATATATATATATATATATATATATATACCTAAAAGGTAATAAGGCTTGTTTTTTATTGCAATATTCTCTGACAAAATGGCAATAAATAATATGGCAGCAAGGAGCTCACCTGAAGCCTATCCCACGTGCATCTTCTCCTGCAGCGGGACCCCGAAATTTTACCCGCTTCCATTTCCGTTTTTCCACCACCATGCTTCTCAGCACTCCTCGCATGAGCAATCCTGGCCAGCCAGGTCATGCTTGATGGGCTTACTCACTGTGGGATAACTGAAGGACAGGAGCAGCTGTGCAACCACATCTGCAGCATGGTCAGGGAAAAATGTAAAGAGACAAGGAGACCTGCTACACCATCTACAGGGTGCTACATGAAATGAAGAAGAGGCCCATGGGACAGGCTTTAGATAGGCTGCCTGCCTGCCGCTCCTCCGTTTTCTGGCAGCTCTGCTGGAGCAATGGTTGTTTTTTTTTTCCTTACAGTGTCCGGAGGGGGGAAAGGGGGAATGCCACACTGCTTAAGGGGGATTGGGATAAGGGAATGCAACACTGCCTGTGGGAAATGGGGGGTGGGTGCCACACTGCCTATGGTGATTGGGATGGGTGAATTCCACACTGCCTATAGGGATTGGGATGGGGGAATGCCACATTGCCTATGGGGATTGGGATGGGGGAATGCCACATTGCCTATGGGGGATTGGGATGGGGGAATGCCACATTGCCTATTGGGAAATTGGAAAAGGGTGTCACACTGCCTATGGGGAATGGTAGGAGGAATATCATACTGCCTATGGGGATTGGAATAGGGGATGGGGGGATGCCACACTGCCTATGGGGACTGGGGTGGGGGAATTCCACACTGCCTATGGGGAATGGGAAGGGATTGTCACACTACCTATGGAGAATGCCACACTGCCTATGGGGATTGGGAGGGGGGACATTTCTCACTGCCTATGGGGATTGGGAGGGGGGAATGCCATGCTGCCTATGGGGGATTGGGATGGGGGAATGCCACAATGCTTATTGGGAAATTGGAAAGGGGTGTCACACTGCCTATGGGGAATGGGATGAGGAATATCACACTGCCTATGGGGATTGGAATAGGGTATGGGGGAATGCCACACTGCCTATGGGGACTGGGGTGGGGGAATTCCACACTGCCTATGGGGAATGGGAAGGGGATGTCACACTACCTATGGGGAATGCCACACTGCCTATGGGAATTGGGAGGGGGGACATTTCTCACTGCCTATGGGGATTGGGAGGGGGAATGCCAGGCTGCCTATGGAAATTCGGAGGGGGGAATGTCACTCTGTCTATAGGGATTGGGAAGGGGGAATGCCACACTGCCTATGGGTAATGGGAAGGGGGAATAACACACTGCCTATAGGGGAATGGGAGGGGGGAAAGCTACCCTGCCTATAATCGGGGAATGGGGGGGATGCCGCACAGCCTGTATTGGGGGTATTCTGCCCCTTACCTATTAGTTGGTTCCTGGGGGACAGTGTTTTAGCAATCCGTTTGTTCAGAATATCTATTTTTCTTATTTTCCTCCAAATCCTTGGTGTGTCTTATGGGTGAAAAATACAGTATCGCTATAGTGTTAAATATGAATTTCGTGTAATATTTATTGGATTCATAACACAGACATTCTCACTTGATTATTAATTAAATATTGGGTAGACACTCAAAAATGTATTTAGCCTCTCCAAATCCTAATAAATTCTTCCACCGCCAATGCCTCAAAAAGAAAAGTCTGAATTACCGGTAATAATAAAATAAATGTTGACATTTAATCATCTCTTACCATTTTCGTTTTATCCAGGGCCGTCAGTATGGTTACATTCAGATTCTGTAGAGCAGACAGGACATTCTTGTACTCTCCCAAATATTCAGAGAAATAATCTGGAATGATTATTACAAGCTTAAATGCAGACACGTTGCGTCACTTGTTTTTTTTCCCAAATTATTAATTACACCGTAAATAAATGGTCACATTAGTCAGTAACAATATATATAATATGATGGTGAGATGAAAGAGAATCAGGCAGAAAGCTAACCATTCTGTGGTCCCAAGGTACCCTGTGTGCGCGTGGTAATAATATTGTGTGCACAGTGAAGTCACACTGTACTGTATTGTTTTACCTCTGTTATAATCTATAAAATAGAATATGAATTAAAGGTTCTTCCTGTGACCCTGTATATCACACAGGGATCAGGTTAAATACTACTAAAATACAGCAATGTCCCACCCCTTTGGGCCAGAACATGGGCAGAAAAATAACCCTTTTGTTCTCATATGCGACAGTTGAACAGTGTGCCCAGGTAACCACAGGCAGTACATGCCATAGAGACAGGGAAGGCATCTGCTACCGGGCCCATGGCAGAGGGGGGCCCATGCTAGCTACTTCCTCCACGTTACAGAGCCTGTGACAATGTCTGGACTGGCCCACTGTTGCCACCTGGATCATCTGCAACGGGGCCCTGGAAGAGGCTGCGCACATCGAATGGAATGATGCCAGGGAGGCCCACACATGCACTCTGAGATCTAGGAACAAGGTAAGATAATGGGCAATCCCGGGAGTTTCACACATTGGGATGCCCCTGAGAAGGACTTTCACATCTAGATTTTTTTGACTCTAGGGCCAGGTGTTATAGATTTTGGTCCACTTTAAAGCAGAACAAATCCACCCGGCTTGCCCTGGAATCGGCCACTGGTCTTCTCCCATGTGTAAGACCCCCCCCCCCCCCCCCCGGTGTCTGTACACACTCACGTTCCCCCGTTTCAACAGTGCATGTGCGAGCTCTCATCTAATGAGTGCTGTCTACCATGTCTGTGTCATTCGTCAAGCGGCTGTCATTGTTGTTGTCTCAATGGGGAGTGTGCTTTGCTGCATCCCCTGCATCACCAACGCCATGCATATGCTCCTGCCCCAGCCTATCTAAATGAGCACAGCACCGGGGATGCGGCTGTGCACTCTTCCCATTCTAGTCAATGACAGCCCTTTGCCAAATGACATAGTCACAGCAGACGCCTCTCATTGTACACGAATCCGCACATGTGCCATTGAAACCTGGAAGAGGTGAGTGAAAATAGGCGTTCTGGGGGGTTTCACACAGCAGGGCATCCCAATTTGGGAATTCCTTTGCCGAATATCTATCTCTTATTTGCCTTAACTAGACAAATTCTCCACCTAATATTAGACCATAGCTATGAAAAAACTAACTATTCTACGTCTCGTGAGTTTTGAGGTGGGAATGTTCTGAAATAAGAGTAAAAGTTCACAGCTCACCTAATGTACCCTATTACCCGCTGCAAACTTTGTGTAACCGGATGACTGCTAAACTGCCAAAGATGACCTTTGCCATCAAATAAACTTTGTTTCAAGGAAAACATTACAAAGTGACTCCCACACCTCATTATTTTGGCTGTTACCTGGAGAGGAGCTCTTCTATATAAGACATTAAGAGCGCTTTGAGCCATGACTAAAACTAAAATAAGGATAAAGGAGGGCTGGTATTAGACCAAAGAATGGTGTAAATGTTAGAGGTTGCTTTATTCTTTCAAAGAACTAAAGCCTCACGCTTTGGTGAACAGCGTGAGATCCCATGGTACATACGTAGAATGTATTTGTTGTTAGGGCTCACTCTGCCCAATCGCTGTTATACTGTCATGGAGAAATGAACACCAGTCTTTGGCGTTTTATTTACAAGGATGATGCAAGGGGAAAAAAGTTCAGCAATCTATTGATGTAGAAGGAGGAAAAGCAAGCTACTCACCCATTTTAATTGATTCCATGTTATACATTATCTCTACTCACTCAAGGAACTTTCCCACCATGTCTCTACCTAATTTGGAGAACATCTCAACTTTCACAAAATGTCCAAAACTAATGGGGCAGAGCTGGGTGGCGTTTAAAATATACCAGGGGTAGATGTTCCTCTTTGAGGGGCATTCAAATTTGGGATGCCTCTTTTTGTGAACCCCCCTGCTTCACCGGTGATCCCCATGGCCAGAATACGCCCCCACCGAGGGTCAGAGTCCAAATGGGCCTATAATCTTCCAGGAGACCGCCATCACTCATGCTAAGCAACCTGGCGGCCTTGTCTTCTATGATGGGCGAGGGATAGAGCCAACGCCATCAGCAGGGCTTGACGAGAGATGACAGCAGTCACAGGCACTCATCTCTAGGAGAGCACCTGTCAGTGTGTGAGTGAGCGCCAGCGTCTGCCCGGGGCACAAGACCACAGTTTGTCCCTGCTGCAGGGAGCAACCTGGCAGACCCAGCACTAACCCATCACCTCCAGCACCTGGCAGTGGTGAGGGATCCTTTGGGTTCTGGACAAATGGCGGTCTGTGGTCAGACTGCAGACTGCCAGGTGAGTACCCCTGGTACATGGCAGCCTCAGGTATGCTGCTCCCAATTAATCTATTGCTTTGTATGAACCAAAGGGGACTCCTATGGATTAGAGCTAGGACTGTACATAGCACTAGCTCTACATCACTTAAAAATGTTTCCCCCTGATTTGGATAATGTCCAAACCATACATAGATAATGTCTAAACCGTTCTCTGATAACGTCTTCACCTCACTTGGAGAATTTCTCCACCAAACATGAAAAATGTCTCTATCTCCTTGAAATCCTACTTGAAGAATGCCTCCACCACGCTTAGATATTGAGACTGTGAAACCTTACCTAGAGGATGTCTCCATTTCATCTGGAGAATGCCTCCATGGATCAAAAAACCTCTTCACAATATGGCTATGACATGTTCCCACTTGGAGAATGTCTTAATGTCGTTTGGAGTATGTCTCGCTCCTCAACTCACTTGAAGAACATTTTCACTGCACCTGAAGAATTTGTAATCTCACACAGAGAATGTTTCCACCTCAGTTGGTAAATATCAAACCTCACTTGGAGAACAACTCTACATCTTTTTAGAGAATGTCTCTACCTCATTTGGAGAATGTCCAAGCCATACATAGATAATGTCTAAACCCTTCTCAGAGACTGTCTCCACCTCCCTTGGAGAATGTCTTCATCTTACATGGAGAATGCCCCCACCCCACTTGAAGATTCAGAATGTCAAACTGTATTTACAGAATGTCTGTCTTCATCTCACCGGAAGAATGCCTCCACTGATCAGAGAAGCTCTTTACACTTTAGCTTTGACCTGATCTTAAGCATTCCCAGCAGTAGCACTGCACCCCAGCTCATCTAATCTTTGGTGAATGCCCAAACATCACTTAGAGAACATTCACATAACTTGGAGAATATCTTTTCCTAATTTGAGGAATATTCTTGCATCGCATGGAGAATGTCTTTTTCTAAACCTCACTTGGAGAATACCTTCACTATAACTCAAAGCCTATTACCATGTGAGAAAACTCAAAAAAGTGAGTGGAAAAATTCTTCATCTGATCAGAGAAACTCTTAGATCTGATCTCAGGCATACCCAACACTAGCACTGCATCTTAACTCATATAACTTATCCTGTGTATTAAATTGCATGCCATCCATCACTACTAAAGCACTTCTTGCTGAGTGAATTTTGTTATACTGCATTTGTCATTCAAAGATCTATGTTCCACAGAAACATAATAAATTGACACCCACACGTCATTATATTGGCTATTCCCAGAAGAGACGCTGTAGAGCGAGATGATCTCCTAAATCAGGCATTGCAAGATCAGGCAGTTAGCATTTATGAAGAAGCCCAGGGTGACACAGGAGAAATCACAAGAGTTTTTGAATTAAGACTAAAGTACAAATGAGGAGAAAGGAAGAGGTGTAAGGCCTTATTTTTCCATTCAGGTCAGAAAATCTCTACTGCCATTTAGAAAATAATTATGTAACATGCATAATTACCGCAAAACACTTTTTGTAACGTAATATTTTTTAAACTTTATCTTTTCATTTCAGTCTGCATTCAGACAAAATTCAGAACTCTACAAATATACAACTTCAGGTTCCTTGTAACATGAAAAGGCTACTTTTTCTGTATATCAAAAAACATATATGACTTCTTATCACTCTCACAATTGGCTTACTGTCTACAGGGGGCTGCAGATGAATTGTATGTCCTGACTTTTGCACATCACAGGAGAACAGCGATATTAATGAATTACCCTAAGACAATGGCAATAATAAGGCACCAATCAGCCCGTCTGATGCCTGTCCCATGTGCCTCTCCTCCATTTTTTACAGTGCAGGGTAGAAGCCATAGCAGGGCTCAAAAGTTTTCCCTCCTTTCAATGTTATTCCTCCAGGGGGCGGTGTCTTTTAAGGAGGGCAGCCACATGACTGACCTGCGTCCCTGCCTGGAAGCAGACCAGCCTGTGGGGGGGGGGGGGGGGGAGTGACCTCAGGGGGAGTGTAAAGGGGAAGTTCATCCCCCTCCTCTTCCTCTTTGACTCCCTGACCTGGATGGACGAGCAGTCCCGTCCATCTGCCCTGTTTTTGGTTATGGGGGGGTCCTGTTACAAGAGGGGTATAGGGGACGTCGAAGCTATGTTATGTATGTGATGTATTTTAAGATATTTATGTAAAGAAGTATTAAAAAAAAAATGTTGATGGCACTTGTTGGGGTGCATAGGTTTTAATGTTATTTATTTAATTTGAGATGCATTTGTAAAAATTTAAATTAAGGGAAAAACATTTTTTGGTTTATATGATAATATATGGTGTACTTTGTATGGAAAATTGATGTGTAATGTGGGGATACCTATTGTAATGTGGGTAATTGGCCACTGACTTGTCACAGCCATGGGGCGGGTCTCCTCTCGGGTTTCGTGTCTGAGATAGCAGGTCAATTTGACAGGGTATGAGGCTGTTTTCAGTGGAATCCGGCCAGGATGGATCTTGTGGTAAGTTTTGGGTTCAATTAGGGAGGGGGTGACTGGGGGGGCAGGGGTATTTTTGACCACTGGCAGTTAGCCCAGTTGAGCTCCCAGGCCTAGGATGGACAACGCTGAGCATCTATTGGCTTCTCCTTTGTGGATGGTCGTGAGGTAATTTCTGGCCTTCTGCCCCCTGGTCACGATTTTTCCTCTCCCCCTCCCATTGTTGTCTTAGCTTTGGGCTTCTCAGACCGGGAACAAAAGGGGGGGGGCTTTAATTTTGCTTGTTACTTGTTATGAATGTTGGGCTGTGGACGATTAAACTTAATCTTTCCAAAGATATGGTGGTCTGGAGTTTTTATTTAGTGGTGGAGGTTAAGGGAGGAAGGGTGTATGGAGCGTTAGCCCAGTCAAGAACCACACAAAAATGGTCTTACAGTCACTCTATCTCTTGGTGTTTTTAGCTTGAGTGAGCATGGCTAGTCACAGTGATTCAATTCAATTCAATTTATTGTTCGCCAAGTACATCGTGAGATGAACAAGGAATTCTTTTTGGCAGATACACAGTGCAAAAAACAGTTAACAGTTAACTACAGTTACAGTAACATAGGAAGGGGAACATAGAAACAGAGATACACAGACACAGTTAATCTTCTAAAGTGCAAATGATACAAAGTGCAAATGATACCGGCTTGAGCCGGGGCCTATGATGCCTGGCTATTGTTGAGTATGCAGACAGCCAAAGGAAAGAAACCCTTCCTAGACCTAGAAGTCCTGCAGGCTGGTACCGCAAGACGCTGCCCAGATGATAAGTAATGGAATAGGGCGTGTCCAGGGTGGGAGGGATCCCGAAGTATCTTTTCTGCCCGAGTCTTGGTTCTGCGTTCCTGCGATTCCGCAACTGTCTCTGGCCACAGCAGAGCATGTTCAAGACTCATAAAGCTGCACCATAACACACCCTTCCCAGCTCAGCTACAACCCAGAAACTGAAGAAAGCGGCTTTACTTAGAAAACATAAGGTATTTACACATCATTTGAGATATTGAGATGCTTTGAAAGGGCTCATTTTACACCGTTGACAAGGGGAAAAAGAAAGGAGGAAGTTAGTGTGTGCTTGGACAGGAACTTTAAACCTTTTTCTTTTATTGCATTTTTGTGTTGAATTAATACTTCAGTGTTCTAAAGCACTAAATCGAACAGCCTCCTGGATCTCTCATCTCACCCAGGCCAGCATTCCAGGAGAAATGTACACCCCCTCCAAAGTATAGCCCACTGCATGCCAACTATATACATATATATATATATATATATATATATATATATATATATATATATACCGTATATATGCCACATTTATTATATCCATCATATCAGAATTAAAATTAACTTACCACATATTCGCTCTGTATCCATGTTACTGGAAAATAATAATGATAATAAAAATAGAGTTTAGTAGTATGCAGGGGAGAAGATTTTTTAAATATAAATTAGTAATTTTTTTCTGTAGCATATCATATAATAGCAATTTATTTTCACAGGTGTATAATGGATGACCCAGGCCCTGAGACGAATAGGAAGATGTAACTATTATCTGTTCAGCACTAATCCTCAGTAAATATATATATATATATATATATATATATATATATATATATATATTTTTTTTTTTTTTTTTTTTATTGCACATATAATATATTTTATCTTGCCAGATTACGTTCAGTGACTATGCCTAATGAATTAAAACAGCAAAGCCATATTGTGTAGAGGAGCAAATATAACTCAAAGCAGGTCATGGACACACTATGCTATCATTTGATTAGAAATACAAGAAAAATCTGCCATCATGCCAAGAACAGAGTCGCTTTAAACTCCTAACAGATGCTCTATAAAAAGTCATTCTGCTTGTTATCAGGTCAGAGATGTGCAAGCTGTTCAACTCTGAAGCAAGATGTCAAACGTCGGATCTCATGTGCTCTTCCATTATTTGTGGGCTAACAAACACTTTCCAGTGCTCAGTTGTCATCCCTGCAACAGCCTCACCAAAGGATTTTTGTTTTTCTTATTATTTCCATAGGATCTGGACAGCGAAGCTTTCCTGTTTCCAGATGTCAGTTTGTCCCCATATAGCTGAAGCTATCCATTCTATTATTTTTCTTAGTCAATAGAGTAACATTACGTATTAAGCTAAACATGTTTCAAAAAAGGACATTTCCCGATGTTGCACTCATCTAAATGTTAATTTTAGTGTACTCACTTGTAAAATTATTTTCTTATATCTATTTTGGGGCATAGATACGGAATCCAGATACACTTGCTCTGCTGGATCTGGAGGTCGACATGTCGGTAGTAGTGTAAAACAGTTTTACCCACTTCTACCCCATTTGTTGAGGATGGGTTGGTGTGAGGCATCCCAGATTACAGTGATCGACTTTGATGGCCTGGCTGTACACCTGGGTCCTGCCAGATGGGGTCATGCTTATGGCACAGAAGGATCCCCTTATGCTTGGTGTGAGACAACAGGGTGATTATGAAGGGAGTTTTCTTCCCTTTTCAGAGTCCTGGATTTCCTTCAGAAGTGTTGGGATCTTGGACTGCAGCTGAACACACTTGACAGTTGGACCTCGGGTTCTCCCATTGTCAGAAATTAAAGTCAAATCTTTATGCAGGATCCGGCCCATGTATGGACTTCCTGTAGGTATCCGATACCTTCCTGGGCGGTGAGTTGGTGCTGTCCTTAGTACACAGTCTATTTTGATCCTACAGGAGCTATCCTGCTGGCCTTTAGGTTTACTGGGTGGGTACTAGAATTGGTGGCTTAATTGGTAACATTTCCATTTCTGATCCTATTCCAGAACATGGGGTTTTTGCTGCTCTGGAACAAATGTTTGCTTTGGTAGAATCAGCTTCATTTGGATTAGAATTTAACCTCATGGTGGTCAAAGTTTGCCATAAAGAGAAGACTTTGCACTCAATAACTTTTTTGTCCACCGCACGCATCATTTTATTTGTAAGTAGTTTTATGTTTCTGGCTGATAAGTCTACTACACAATCCTCACTCATGGCTATAAACTGGCCAGTTAGCACTTGATAGTCATCTACTGCGAATTTCATCACACAGTGGAGGTACCCTGCCGATACCAACTCACCTCTTCCCGGTCCTATGGCACATGCGTGGCTGCTCGTCCAATCAGCACGCTCGGATCTGCTAACGTTACCTCGTCTAAGCCTTCATCTAAGGTGAGTGGCGCCGAGCATGCTGACGGCTGCATGCCCCGCTACCCTCTAACAGGGAGCGTGCCTGAGCCGGCCATTTACAAATGCCTGGCGCAGGAATGCATCCTGCTAGAGGGATAGCGGGGATGCGCATGGAAACCTGGAGAAATGACCTTTTATACCACGCAACTGTTTAAGGGCGTCAAGTCTAGTCCATGACCAGAACAAGGTTTTATACATTTGAATAGCCACAGCCTTGTCAATCTGTCTCCACTTAGACTCAGTAAATTAATATTAAATATTAATAATTCATGGAATCCCCCATGGAGTCATGACAGAAAATATATGTAAAATCCATGCTTGAAGGTCTAAGCTGCTGCTATTAACATTCTTCATACTCAAACATTAACAAATCCCAATATCTCTCCAATGCAGGGCTCAGCGATGATGTGGTGGGGTCAGTGTACCAGATATAGAGTTGTCAGAAAGAATCTAGGTTTGCTTTAATTCCAACCCCTGGGATTATCCTGGCATATTGATTATCCTCCAAAATCTTGAAAAACCTTATTTTTATATCTCATACACTGGGCAACAAGGTTCGTTGTGGGTGTAGTTAGGTTCCCAGTACTCATGGTTCAGCTGTTTTCACTAAAAGCAGTACTTTGTAAAACAAATAAAATATCCTTTATTTGCTCCTTTGGAGACACTTTACAACTTTGGATGGTCTACAAACTACTAAGTGCAGGGAACTACCCAGTCCGTAGGTAGTCACAGACCACAGAAATGTGTCACGGTCAAACATACATCCTTGTAATCGCGAAAGGCATATGTCACAGGCACTGCACTTACACTCAACAGGTGGATGTCACGGTTATAGCAATTCAACAGATATGTCACAGTCGACAGATAAACTTCCTCACCACTCAGCATTGACCAATGTTGCCCCACTTTATTTATTTCATCAGCAAGACAGCAGCTCATATCACATCCACGAAAGAAAGCAGACTTTAACTTCCAACAGATCTCGGCACAGTTCCAAAGCATTCTGTTAATCCAAATCAATCTAAGTTAATATCCAGTTAACTCTTTGGTCACAGTTCAGCAGATGAGACTAATATGGCCATAGACCACTCCACCTTGATGGGACTGCTCACTCCAGATCAGCTTTAAGGCAAGGGAATACACAGGGCAATATTCACCAAGGGAGCCCTTCTCCACCTTAAGGCTAAGGATTGCTTTAGTTATGCTCCAATTTCACAGTAGAATGTCCAGGAACAACGCTCCCAACTGGGTTCTACACAATACCCCAGGTTTAAGGGTTTCCAAGTGGGGGAATCGCGGGCTGAGGATCATGGGCTGAGGTGAGTTGGTGAAGCAGCCAATCGACCAGCTTTTTCGAATTTGGCCAGGTGCCAAACTCGAACATGGGCTTCTGGCTGAAGTCCGTGTTGTGGTTTAGGAACCTGAACTCACAAAGTTCAGTACGAACCTGAACTTCGCTTTTTTGGTTCGCCCATCTCTAATCCTAAGCCTTCCTAAATGTACTAATTAACTTTCAGACCAACCCCTCACAGTGACATGATCTCACTGCATTTCTGTTGGGTGGTCTCTCTAGACCAATGGTTCCTCCTCTGGTGGTACTCAAGGAGACTGGGGGGAGACATAAAGCACTGCAGACATACTACTGCTCCCATTAGATGTGACAGGTGGCCAAGTGAATAAGCTGCAGTAGTGGAGCGTATTGGGATGACTGCATTGCTGTCAGAAGACCTTGCATTGTTGACAAGTATATGACTTACTTCCACCCAGAGAAGTCTGTATTAGTGGCCATAGTGGTGGTACTTGAGATAATTGCAAACTAATAAGTGGCATTCTATGAAAAAAGGGTTGGGAAACCCTGCTTTAGACCTTTCCCAAAACACACATTAACTCTTTAAAAGCCTGTGCTACCTTAAATTATGCTAACTTGAATCCAGTACAACATAAGAAACACCTTCGAGCAGCTTCTAGGTATGCAGTCAGCAGCTGTTACACCTATTGAACTATTTATAAAATGTTTTGGGTCACTGATCCGCCAAGCTTACTGTTTTAAAATTATACATTTAGTGTCACCAGCTTTATACAAGTATTTTTCTTATTCACTTAACCAGCAGCACATAGTATTCCTCAGCGAGCAGGCTCTGTGTTATCAGCGTTCTATATCATTAGCTCATTAGGAGGCACAGCATGCATTTATCTGATTGAAATGAACAATTATGATTGTTTTGTCTGCTGCTTGTCTCCAGTGATTTATTAAATCACCATTTAAACTAAGAATAGCCGAGGAACTGAATATCCTTATGAGCCCTGATACTCAGTACCCATCATTTTAGAAGCTGAACATTTTTTTATTAAGGAAACAGTGATTATGCACAGAGCTATTCAATGTGTAATATCTATGTGACCAGGCCCCAATGCAGACATTAATTGGGGGCCCCAGTGTAGTGCTTACAGTAACTTATTATGGTCGCATTGACCCCAATTTATAACTACATTAGATACAATTAGACTACAAAACACTTGAGCAACAAATAAAATGGTGTTTTCTGCAATGTGAGCATAAATAAGGTGGAGGGGCAACAACGGTGGGACCTCCTGAACTAATGGCCACTGTGTGTGCCTAACCTGGGCAAAGTACATCCAATGTAACTATTCAACCTGTATAATTCTGATTTGAGATGCCCCCAAGTCGCTTTTAAGACTCACTTTCCTGACATTCCCACAGTGCAGGCGCGGCCAAAATCAAGAATGCGGATTTCACTTGGGTAAATTTGGCTCTGCTAGCGCCTAAGTTGGCTAAGGCGAGTGGGGCCGATGGCTGCATCCCCTGCTCAGTTTCTAGCTGTGGCCATGCCGGTGTCACCCATTCATAAAGGCCTGGCATGGGTAGGTGCACAACTAGAGGTGAGCGGGGATGCAGCTGCGGCACAGAGGGCTCCAGGAGAATGTAAGTGAGACAGGGGATACGGGGGATTTCACACAGCGGGCCATCCCTATTCAGGATAACCCAAGGAGTGGGGCTTGGGCAGCCATGAAGTCTTTTATACATCTGGGGCCTCCACTGCTCCTCTTTAAAGGGAGACATTTTCATTATTAAACTAAAGAGGATCTCATACTTTTAATAAGCATGATGTTGCTCAGATGGGTAATGGTCTTCTCATGCATTCTGGTGCATTTGACTGTCTCAGTTGCTTTCCAGACACATTTGAATTTTTACTATGTTATTTGAATGGTACTTGGAATACTGTAGGTTGCTCTCTAAAGTTCTTCACTAGAGTCACGTACCATTATTCTGATCCTGTGGAGCAGCCTAGAGCTGTGCTGTCCCACATACCATGGTTAAAACTGGTGAAGGCTTGTAGACGGATTCTGTGGAGCACGGGAATGCCGTGGAACTAGCAGCAGATTCTGTAAGCCATGATGATGGTAAGCAGCAAGGACACACCAGACGTAACCAAGAAACCCTCCCAAATGATAGCGGTTACACAGATACCCAGACTAAATGTCATAGAAAATCAACAACATCTTTACTGAAGATCGAATATTAAAGACTATCCCCACATTAGCTCTAGTCTCTCCTTTACCGCTAGCAATCCATAATAACTCATGCCCACCACAGAATAAAACCAGACAAAATTATCAAGAATAAATAAAACACCACTCACAAGCTACAGTTCACAATCAGGGGGCATTGAACCGTATGTTGGGGCTCCCTTATCACAGGCAGATGCTACGTAATTATGAAAGATACAAATCAAATACCGCGCTAACAGGTTCTTAAAATATTCTTAAGATGACAGGTGCTCGACGTGTAAGAAAACTCCTCTGTCCTAAGAGTTCAGTTAAATAAATAAACAGCAACACAGAGCTCCCTTATTTTCCAACAGTTCTCAGCTGTCCCAAAGTGCATGCAACCTCCGTGCACGATGTTTTCATTAAACCACCAACACACCAGGACAAAGTGCTAATCACAATCCTCCACCACAGTGTGAATCTTCTTACCGGATTGATTCAGCTGATAGTGCTTCAATTAATCAAAGTATGTAGTTCCACCATGGATCCAATGGTTTTAAGCAGATCTCAGTGGTATGGGTAAGTATCTCCACATCAAATTAATTCACGTGATACCACTTTAAATAATCCCAGCATGTAATTCTCAATGAAGCCAAAGCTCTTAGGCAGACCGCAATGGTATAAGTTTCTCCACATCAGTGACCATCCAAAGCACATGGAAAGTTAAAACACAAAACATACATCTAGTGTAATTCTGTATATAAAAGACTATTTATTACTGTAGACAAATGCACTCACATATACACATAATGCTTCAACGCTCTTAAAATAAAGGGAGTGGCTCTCTCCAGCTCCCCGATACTTCAGACCTGGCCAGATCCAATAAAAATGATAAAAGTGTGTGCGTACCGCCTGCTCCCGCCAACGCGTTTCGTTGCCCGTGGCAACTTTTACGAGGATGGCAGCATGGTGGATTAGAAACACTTAAATACCTTAAACCGGAGGGGGAAACAATCAGGGGGCGTGTTCTGCCCAGCCGATGTAATGCGCCCATTCAGAGTCGTCCACTACCAATCATCGCACTGACTCAACTACGAGCAGGCCATCACGTCATCAAGCTAAAACGAGGCAGGTAACGTCCCACTGACGTTCCTACCTCCAATTAGACTACGTGGGCTTCGCAGCTGCACCCACAACTACGTTCCTACCTCCAGTTAGACTACGTGGGCTGCGCAGCTGCACCCACAACTACGTGGAAGCGCAGAATGCGTAGCTGCAACTACGCTGACAACGCCAGAAGTACAGAGACGGAATGGGCTTACGCTAACGGCGGGCCAAGAAGCGTAAATTACGTGGCAATAGATACGCCAACAGCGCAAGAGATACAAAAACAAAGTAAGCTTGCGCTATCGGCGGGCCATATCAAAAGACCTGCTTGCCGCAGTAATTCATAGCCTTGCGCAAAAACGCAGCATCAGTGCCTCAGCCAGAATAGCCCTCCCTCCCTCTATAACATCAGAGGAAGTTTTCACCTTGACATACATGCTGTTCCATAGTATGCATAATAAAGGATTCTATAATTCCAAGCATAGAATAAAATAAGATAATTAGCCCTAAAGGGGAAGGTTATTAAAAATGCAACATTTAAATACCCTCAACCATATTCAATAACAATAATGCAGAATAAAATTAAAATGCACAACTAAAAATACATGCATACAAAATAAAAATAAACAATCTAAAACCTTAAATGCTAAGTTAAGAGTTATCTATAAAACAATTGATATCAAAGTCAATATTTAACCCGGCAGGTGTCATGGAATTTAGTGTGTAAATCCATTTCCCTTCCTTCTGGGAAATGTCTCGTTTTAAATTGGATCCCCTCCAATGTGTTTCCACATGATCAATGTAGGGTCACAGGCATGGAATTCCTTAAAATGGGCCGAAAGACTATGCAAATCGAACCCACGTTTGATGTTATAAATATGCTCGCGTATGCGTACACGGAGCCCCCGTGTAGTCCTTCCCACATACAGCCTACATACATACAAGACACATGGACACCAACTTAAATAGAATACAAATTTGGTATGACAGGTAATGAATTTCACGACTTTGTATGTTTGACCCGTTTTGAAATTCTCAAAGCTTTTTTGGGGTTTAGCTAACTGCATACAGGTCCTACATCCCACACATCTGCCACATTTATAGAAGCCCTCCAGAGTGTTACTAGTTAATGCTACCCGTGAAGGAGGGTCAACATAGCTTCTAGTTAGCCGATCCTTCAAATTGGGAGCCCGTCGAAAAACCACTTTTGGTTTCTCAGGGAGAGTCGGGCCCAGCACAGAGTCTAGATGGAGAATGTGCCAATGTTTGGCCAATAAGTGTTGAATATCTCTATATTGAGTGTTAAAGCTAGTGATGAAAGCTGCCCTTGATCTACCCAGTGGTTCTCTCCTTCCATTCACCATCAAACTCTCCCTAGAGGTATCCTGTACCGCCTTCCTTTGGACATCCACTTCCTCAGGGTCATATCCCTTTTCTACAAACCGCCTCTTAAGAAGTTCTGATTGGGCATCGTAGTCTAAGACCAAGGTACAGTTGCGCCTAATTCTTAAAAATTGGCCTTTAGGAATGGCCGAAAGCCATTTCGGATGGTGGCAACTAGAATGGGGAACGGTCTGAAGTATCGGGCAGCTGGAGAGAGCCACTCCCTTTATTTTAAGAGCGTTGAAGCATTTTGTGTATATGTGAGTGCATTTATCTACAGTAATAGATAGTCTTTTATATACAGAATTACACTAGATGTATGTTTTGTGTTTTAACTTTCCATGTGCTTTGGATGGTCACTGATGTGGAGAAACTTATACCATTGCGGTCTGCCTAAGAGCTTTGGCTTCATTGAGAATTACATGCTGGGATTATTTAAAGTGGTATCACGTGAATTAATTTGATGTGGAGATACTTACCCATACCACTGAGATCTGCTTAAAACCATTGGATCCATGGTGGAACTACATACTTTGATTAATTGAAGCGCTATCAGCTGAATCAATCCGGTAAGAAGATTCACACTGTGGTGGAGGATTGTGATTAGCACTTTGTCCTGGTGTGTTGGTGGTTTAATAAAAACATCGTGCACGGAGGTTGCATGCACTTTGGGACAGTTGAGAACTGTTGGAAAATAAGGGAGCTCTGTGTTGCTGTTTATTTATCTACGTAATTATGGATGTCTGGTCAGTATACAACTGCTCTGACTCTTTGGTTGAACGTTGGTAGTGGAATGAATGTATAGACTGAGCTTTAGCTGCAATTTATGGGCCAAAGATCCTGGAGCATGATACCAGGAGCAAGGCTACACCTACTTACAAAGTAACGGCTTTGTATTGTGTGATTTCACTCACTCAATCTATACCCTCATCAGTAGTCCAGCTCTTATTCACTTTTTCTTTTTTTTATTCACAAAGAAACAACTGGAGCAAAAGAAAAGCTTCCAAGCTAATAAATAATTATGTATTGAATTAGTAATTGGGGACAAATATTCTCCAGGCCCAATAGGGCTTTTATCTCCGCCAACCATCAGGATTCTTTCATGTATTTCTGGGTTTTAAAACCACATCTTCTGTGAGGCCAAGGTTTTAAGACCCTCGTGTAGCCCGGTTGATCTGAAGCAAACTTGAGTTTGAATTAACCCTTTAAGTGCCAGCTATGTGAGACTAACGTAGTCGACTTTCCCCATAAATAAATAAAAAAGTATAAACCACACAGACTCACCTGAGCCCAAGTTCAATCCAGCTGAGTCTTCTCTTCTCTTCTTTTTCTGACAAAAACAGCCCTCCCACCCCCTTTTTCAACGCTGCCGACACTTGCCACTGCACCCGGGGGTGCTCCAACCCCCCCCCCCCCCGGGCTCTGGTTTCAACAGGAGAGGGCCTGGCACAGCATTCCCCCCCCCCGTTTCTGCCACCGCTGCTGGTAGACATTTAGAGAGGCCGGATTATGTCATTCTGCTCCGCTCATTGCCAGGCCTTCTCAGACGACAGTAATGATCTGTGGCGAGTGGATGGAGGGGCAGGGGACTCCGATCCCTTGCCCCCCACCCCCATCCCCAGATCACTACCAGCTGTCATTGACATTAGGGATTGAGGTGAGTAAAGAAAGAAAAACGTTTTTAATAAAAAGACATCTTTTTTTTTTTTTTACATTTAACCCTTTGTTAACTGGTAAGGCATCCATGAGACCCCTCTGCTAGTTCACAGGGCTTGGGGGGCTGGCAAGTTACCTGTAGCAAGTGGGTGATTTGCCATTAACCCCCGCCCCCCCCCCCATTTTCTTCCTCCACAAAGCCTGGGGGGGGGGGCAGAAGAGCCCGTGGCTTGCGAAAGCTGTGTTGGCGTGTAGCCTTCTGGGCCGGGGGCCACCGAGGCTGGCCTCTGCGCCCTGGTCTAAAAGCCCTGCATAGAGGGTGCCCAAGCTGGTTATGCCCAGGCAGGTTTTTAACCCCTTAAATATTTAAAAAAATGCATGCCCTCCCCCAAGGTTTTATTAACCCTTTATATCCTGTCACTTAGCAGGTATAAAAGGCTTTCAGCAGCAGATGAGCAGGAGCCAGATGGATTGGTGTGGGATACTGATCAGGGATGGATCTGAGGCAAATATATACAAATAAATAATAAAATACCTTTTAGCTGTGTGTTTTTTTTACATGTAACTTTTTGTGAACTGGTAAGGGGTTCATGAGACCCCTATGCCAGTTCACAATGCTTGAGGGGCTGGTAATTCTCATGTGGCAAGCAGGTGACATGCCATTAACCCTTTGGCACAATTACCTGTCTCCCCAAAGCCCATGGGAGCAGAAGAGTCCACATTCAGTGAAGGCTGTAGCCACTGGGGTTGGCCTCCGTCCCCTAGTCTACAAGCCCCGCATAGCTGGTGTCCAGGCGGTTATGCTTGGATAGGGGGGACCCCACTACTTTTTTTTTATTTAAAGTGATACTGCAGTAAATGGTAATTGTTACACCATTGTGTCGGGCTATCTTTGGCACTGTCCTTAACTGTTTTCCATTTTTAATTGAAGCAGAAATGGCCGAGACATCGGGTTTACAGTTTCAGCCCAACTCCCAATCAGTTTCGCAGAGCAGGACAGGATTGCTGGTCCCTCCTGCCACCTGCTTCTCCATCACATTATTATGCAGCATCACAGATCCAAGGGCCAAGACCACTTTTTTTTCAGAAGAGAAATCATGAGGTGAAATTGTCTCCACCATTTCTTCTTAAATTCAGAATTGGAAAACCGTTTAGGACAATGACAAATGTAATGGTGTAATAATTACCTTTTTCTGCAGTAGCACTTTAACCCTTTATAGTGTGGATAGTAGTTGTATTTTATTTGAAAATTTCATAGAGAGCTTTTTTCAGTTTAGCGGGTCTCCTGGACAGGAACAGGGGGCTACCGATACATATGTGGTATGGTTGTAATAATGAGGAAAGGGACTTACATGCAATATTGATTTCTTAAAAAAAATTAAAAAAAAATAATATATATATATATATATATATATATATATATATATAGTAAATAAAGATGCAACAACATTTAAAAATACTGGTAATCTGTATTTTTTTATGTTACACAAAATTATTATGAAAGCTAAAAAAAAACAAACAAGACATTTCATGTTAAAGCCCAAACCCTGCCGAAAAAAATAAGATATCATTTTCCGGGAAATTCCTGCAAAATCAGTTAGACATAGAGCAAAATGTTGAAAAATGACCTGTCGGCAGAGGGTGCCAAGATCTCAAGTAGGCTGGCAGTTAAAAGGGTTACAAGACACTATGCATGTTGGGTATTGTTCTGTTCAGGGGACCTTGCACTTTCAGATTCAGCTTTTCTTGTTTGCATATTGATATTTTAGGGAATGGGATTTTTATTCTGCTTTTTTATACATTTTTTAAGGTAAACCCTGTGCAACCAAAGCATTCTTTGAGGGATTACTTAAAGAAAGATGCGCACACAACAACAAGCTGGGTGCACCTAGAAAGCTTAACATGTGTACTTGCAGAGAATATATGGTTTGTGGGGGTATTTCAAATGTAAAGGGTTGTTTTGGTTAAAAAAGTGCAAGGTGCGCACTTTGTCTGCAGAGCTGCAATTTTTAGGTAGAATTACCCTTACGCTCATGCTTTACTTTGGCAGTCCTACCCTTGAAAGTATATATGCATGTTGCGTATTGTTCTGTCAAGGGGAACTGTTTCAGATTTAACTTGTTTTTTTGCATATTGTTTGTTTTAGGAAATTGTGGTTTTTGTTAGGGAAACCCTGTGCAACCAAATCATTTGTCAAGAGATGACTTTCAGAAAACTGTACCCACGTCAACAAGCCTGGTACACATAGAAAGCTTGAGCTGAGTAATTCTAGAGAATATATAGCTTGTGGGAAAGATTTTCAAATGTAAAGGGTTGTTTTTCTTGAAAAACTGCAAGGTGCGCACAGCAGTTGTATTTTATGTCAAAATCCCCTAAAGCGCTGTGGGGGGGGGGGAGTCCCCTGGGCAGGAAACGGTGTCTACCAATACATATGTGGTACCATTGTAACCGGAAGGAATGGGACACACAATATGATTTTCTTAAAGAACTTTATTTTAAAAAAAAGCTATGAAACGTAAAAAAGTTGCAATTCTTATTGTTTTCCACATATTTCACCCCAAAACATTTCATTGAGAAAACACTGAAAAAATTACAAACAAGACATTTCATGTTAAAGGGTTAAACTAGCATATGGCTATTGCTCTAAGTCCTTCTGACAACCTTTACTACTAAGCTCAGCTTGTCTTGTGCATTTCTCAAGATCCTTCAGAAACCTTTGGAGTTTTGTTAGCATTTGCGCTTAGGTTTTTTCCTCAGGAGAGTTCTTATCAGGAGCTCCTCTTCAGGGAGTGTAGCAACAGCCCTAAAAGTCTCTTGTCATTTTCAGCTTCATGAGAAGCTATGATACAGCTTCTGAAAGCTCAGGGTAGGGTTTATGGTTTGCCTGGCAGATTGTCAGTCTCCATTCAGGTGGTAACCCCCAATCTCTGTTGCCGCTTCTGCCTGTAGTGCCTGGATGTTAGTCATGCCTCACCAGACATGGTTGCCATTAGGACCTTTATAGCGCAGAGGATGTTACCTGAGGCCACAGAGCCCTATGTACTGCCAAAGCACACAGGCCATGGTCAATACTAGGATGTTACAGTTCATGGTACAGAGGAATAAGACAGACTTGAAATCAGGAACAGTCTGGGATTGGTCCAGGTGGCCAACAATCAAAGGTCAGGAACAAACAAGTTTGGAATGAATATCAATATAAATATAAGATGACTAAAGCATCCTTAACTAATGACTATCATGGGCAAAGTGAACAGGGAAGGGCTTCTTTTATTTCTTTTATTAGGGCTGTGACCAATAGTTATGCAGGAGCACTTGGCCATTAGCCACCTAAACCAGAGCCAGTTGACTCATACAACCTTATGAGTTCAATGACCAAGGAAGCTGTCATGGGCTAATTTAAACTTGCCCCTGTGGGCAACACAGCGCAGACAGGTGGGTAAAAAGGACCAAATGGGCATGAACGCTTGCTCCTGAACAGCCGAGGAGGTGCTGGAGATGCTGGACAGGCTGTCAGCTGTGTCACCAACTGCAGGCCCAAGACCCCAAGAGCTGTATGCGGGACCAGCAGCAAGGTGGCACGGGACTTGCTGTGGACAAGGTAAGTTTCTAACAGTTCCCACTGTAAAGAGAACGCAGCTTGGTGGATCTTTGGTTGCCCTGAAATCAACTAATATATCAGTGGACAGGGGAACAACAGTAACCCAGTTTTTATCTGGGTTTTATCTTTTGTATTCACCATGATAGCAGAAATGAGACTGAAGCGTGCAAAAACCTATGTTGGGAACTGACAGCCAAGTGGGTTCTGAAGTCATCAGAGTTGGATAAAGAAGCCAAGGTCCAAATGGACAACGAAGGTTCCAAGTTTGGTAAACAAGCCAAGGCTGGGATGGGCAACAGGATCAGATTCACATAAAGAAGAATTGGGAACCAAGAAATCAGTTTGTGGAAAAAAGGAAACAAAGATCAACAAGCAGGGCTGTACACAGAAAATTTACTTCAGGTTAGCAGTAGTCAGTGGATATCACAGAAGTTCAACCAGTGAGTATGAGATCCAGTAGGGTCAGCTATTGGGAAAATGTGAACAACGCATGCACAGATTCAGCCTCACTTATATACGGCAACAATCAAGAGACAGACTGGTCACATATTTAATGGTGTGCACACCCCCACAGGCAGTGCACGTGCGCCTGAATACGCGATCATGACAAACACTACCTAATCTTACTTGAGAACAAAAGATTTGTCAGACATAATGATTATATCATACGCATGATAACATTATGGACTTTTAAGAGCATGCAGCTTGTATTTTGAGATTAAACTGTATAATATCTGTTCCATAGCTCATATGGATTGGATGCAATTTAGGTAATTTTCTAATCTAACACCATTATGAATATTTGCGGTGACAAGCTTCAATGATTTTTTGGCACCAGCTATTTTTGCATTTTGAATTGGTTGATGTATTTTCACCTTTTTTTCTATATCTAAAGTGGAAACAATTATGTGACACGCTTACATTTTAGGAACATGCAGCGTCTTGTATATATTACCGGTATATATTTATGCTTCTCTATATGATAGACAGGATCCAACCGGGATTCAGTGGTGGCAGAGACTTTAGTATCGTATGGAGTGTTTTTTATATTGTATATATATATATATATATATATATATATATATATATATATATATATTAATGTGTAGGGCTGGGGATAGTTAGATAATATGCAGAATGTTAGGGGCGTGTTGGCACCATGGGTGTAAAGTGATCTGATAATTACTGTAGTTGTTTGACGCCAAGTGTACACCCCTATCCACCCACTGAGGCGTATAGAGATGGATCCATTAGAGGGTTGCAGCTGTAGAGCAGTAATGTGATGATGACTTTAAGCTGTCTCGCAGAGCAGCACACCCAGTAAAGCCAGTTTCGAGGTTAATCTATCATATAGCAGTTAAGACGCTTATATTTACATTTATATTGTGCTCCAACAGAATGGTATATGCAGACTGTAGCCACCACCATTAACATTAATGTTGTGAAAGGGACACCGGGTAATGTTTGGCTATGCGTGAAGGAGAGGCTAGAAACAACCCCTGGTTAGGGCCAGGCTTGGAAAGGGACTATCTCTGGCCAGGGTAAGGATGTGTGAGGTATTCCTGTAGTGTCCCTGTTGACTTTAGGTCCACTTGAAAATGTAAAACAGCTGCAGTCCAATTTTCTAACAAAGAACTTCTTTATTCAACAGCTGGGTAGTAATATTCAGGACCCCTAACTCTGGCCCCCTCCTGGTTCACCCTCCAGGAGTCTGCTGCAACATGGTTTTCCAAAAGGGCTGCAAAGAGTGAGTCAATCCTCTGGCACAACCTCCAAGGTCATCCAGCAGCCTGGGGTTCATATATTGTTGAAACAAGTTATTTCAAAATGAAAGTTATGTCATATATACCCTCAATGACGTTGTTATCAAACTCCTTGCTTTGAATGTGGCTCGCGACCATCTCTCAGCAGTGCGTGTGGCTCTCTAAGTAAGGTTGGGGACCCCCTGCTTTAATACACACACCAATACCAAGTAGGATCCCCAGTACAAGAAGTGATCTAATAATGCATTCCATGGAGATTATTAATGCATGAGGCATCAGAGAGTGTTGCGAAAACTACTGGTATTGCATGCACAGAAGTCTGTAACTGTTATCCTGTGACCTTAGGAGCACAGTTTTTTTTTCTTAAATAGGATTTCAACCCTAAGCAATATGTGGTTTTCAGAAATCCCATGAACAGATCGATCGGCCATGTTCACCTACCTTAAAGGGACTAAGCGGGTAATCTTTAAATGATGCCTGCAACTGTTGTACTTGTGTGTTGTCCTGGCTCCTGTTGTGGCAGGAGATAAAAAACTTTGACGTTTTCTTTTCTTCCTGAGCGTATTCTTAGCATCCTTAGACATCCTCCTATTGGGGACAAAAGTGCCTTCTGCCTGAACCAACACGGTCGACCCCACGTGTCATGAGCCTGTGACACCGGAACTTAGATTGACCCTGCACACAGTTATTCCTCTGGGAGAGGGAGCTGTCCGTGTCCCAAAACAATCTTTAAGGTATCCTGGACACGGAAAATGCAGTCAGCAAGAAAGTGAAACTTCAAAGTTTCTTGTCTCCTGCAACACTAGTGAGCCAGACGGACTCACAAGGACAGCAGTTACAGGCATCAGGTAACTATTAACAACATGCATTCAACACCTAAAATAAATAAAAACATCAAGTCTGTATTTTTCTTGTATACATTATTTTAGACATTTAATTGGCCCTGACAAGACACTGCTTGAAATATCAAGCTACTTTTATTGCTTTGGGAAGGGTGCACATTGAAGTATTGTTGTACTACAAGGGGCTGCGAATGCCTTTATGTATATGGAAAGGTGAGAAAAGGTGGTAGGAATAGGTGAAATGAAGTGATAAAGATAAGATTACTAGGGGTGGGAAGAGGTGAGATGAGAAGGAGTGGGCAAAGGTAAGGCAGGGAAAGGTCATTTCAGCAGAGGTGAAGTGGAAAGAGGTTAGGTGGGCAGACGTGGGTAGAAGTAGTCAGAGGTGAGTCAAGGTGAGGTGGGCAGAAGTGAGATGGTAAGAGAAGCAATGGACAGAGGTGAGGTGGGTAGAGGGGAGAAAGGAAGAGGTCGGTGGGAAGGAGTGGTCAGAGGTAAGGCAGGGAGAGGAGAATTGAGTAGAGCCAAGGCAGGAAGAGGTGAGATGGGCAGAGCTGAATCAAGTTTGTTTGAGTTGAGCAGAGGTGAGATAGTAAGAAAAGTGATGGGTAGAGGTGAGGTGGATAGAGGTGGATAGAGATTTAGATGGGACAAGGCAGAAATAGGTGAGTAGAGGTCGGCCGGGGTAAAATGAACACAGTTAAGGAGGAAAGAGCTAGGCAGAGGTGAGCTGGCATGAGTCTACTTGGGCATCTCCAGACACGTGTCCAGTTTGGCATGTCCAGTTTGTCTACAGAATGCGCAGGGTGCCAAAGTGGGATGTTCTGCAGGGGGGAACTAAGATGTCAGGACCTTGTTTCCCTGAGTGCTTTATATAAAGGGTGCTGGAGGGAAACAATGCACTGGCATTTTAGTTCCTTCCTGAGGAACTTCCTGGGGTACTTCATGCAGACGTGCTGACATGGAACACTGCATAAACCTGGGAATAAATGGCTCTCACAAGCCCCACTTTCATTAACCTAAGCCCTGCCATCTAGCAGCACCGGTCAGTCCATAAGTGAAGCCCGTTCAATTCTGTTGCTACAGGTGCTGCAAGGCACCTACACGCATCTTTTCATTCCATAACTTTTTATACTTTGTAGATTTGCTTTGAAGACTTGAAAACTCTGAAGGAACACACATGAATTGAAGTAGTAAAATGTGTTAAGCAAACCAGAATATGCTTTATATTTAGATTCTTCTCAATCAGCGTTATGATGTAGTGACCTGGAATTTCCAGCAGATTTGGAGGAGTTCCCAGACGTGCAAAACACCTACTGACTGTTTTATTTTCAATCTACCATACACCTCATCTCAATAATCCTAGGTGGGTTTAGGTCAGGGGGCTTTGGAGACTATGTTATCTGAGGCAACACCCGCTTTCCTTCTTGGGCAAGGCCCTTACATGTGTTTGAGGTCTTTGTCCTGTTGAAACAGAAATGATGGTCCTACTACAGTAAGTGCAAACGACGTTGCTGCAGGATGCTGCGGAAACAGGTTTAAAGGACATTCCAGACAAAACGTTAAGGACCTGCATCTTTCATTCAGTCTGCTCCAAATTTCTTCATAAACTCTAGTAAACGCTGTCCCCTGCAGGGCCTCTTCAGCAGCATGGAGGAGGAAGTGTGATAGTGTGGAGGGCAACTGATCAGGGCAAATGCTTTTATGGACAACAAAACCATCGATACACAAACACTTAGAGGCCGATTCATTAATAGCGCCAGGTAGCGACAGATGAGCGACAGTAGCGGCATTTTCATAGCGCCTGCTAGTAGTCGCTGTGCTTGGCCATTGTTCTGTAGCTGTTAGCGACTCAGTCGGTTTGCCGTAATGTTGAATATTGGGCGAGGAGTCGCTATTTGACAGGTTCCGCGCTGTATGGGAGCGCATGACAGCGAATGGCCATAGCGAACGGCTCCCAGCATATTCATTAACAAATCACGCTCCAAAAAATCTTGCGCAGTGAAATGCTTGTTTAAACCCCAGAGCGCTGGCGGCGATGAGTTAAAAGTAGTTTTTTAACCCCCAAACAACCATATTTTTTGAAAAAAAAAACATGTTTTTCAAAACATTTTGTAATATGAATACATTAATATCAGACCTGTAATATCAATTCTGCACAATTTTTTTTTTTTTTTCCTTAAAAAAATATCTATTCTAACATTGCAGAAGTGGTCACAGAATTTTTGACATTTAAAAAAAAAAAAAAAACATTAATAGCAATTAATTAAGAATATTTAAAGATTGCTCCATTGAAATGCATTGGAGAGCGCCAGGTAGCGAGAGGTCATACCTGTCGCTGTTCAAGGTCGCTCGCTGGCGCTGTGGGGTGAGGCTGGAATAATGATGAATGATTCGCTATCTGGCGCTCTGTCAGTCGCTAAGCAGGATCGGCTTGATAAATGTGTGATTGTGGTGGGGAGCCGGCGTTCTCGTGGCGGTGAGCGTCATTACCGTTCGCTCACCATTCGCTACCTGGTGCTATCCCTTGTTAAATAAGGGCCTTAGGCAAAACTCTCCACCCTAGTATTTTCCCTCTTATATCAATCCTCTTTGCCTCTCCCAAACAATCAGACTACCTTAGCTTATCTAATTAATGCAATTAAAAAGACCAGACAACCTGGGATCCTGACTGAACGAGCCGAGGGTTCCTGTTGGTGGGGAGGGTATAGCTTAACTCTGCTATACTTTATGCTCAACTCCCATCTCAATGACGGGTGAAAACATTAATGTAGATATAGAGATAAGCTAAGCCCTTGGGCTCTCATGAGTCTTATGAGAGTTATTTTTTCCAAGGTATGAGCAAAAAAAAAATTTAAATAAAAGATCAGAGCATGACTCATACGTGCATGTGAGGTAAATTCATTTGGGGCACAAAGTAAAATGAGCCATCAGAAGGGAGCAAGTTATTTCAGGTTTATCTGGGAATGCCAACGTGCAGCCAGCATGGGGCAAGTAGAAAGCAGACTAAATTAACACTTTGCCTGGTTGTTAAGTGTCCATCTACTTTATATTGAATCACCTACGGTGTCACCAGTAAAGCACCCCCAAGATGTAACACCTCCTCCTCCATGCTTTATGATGAGACCACATTAGCAGTAACCATCTGCTCAACCTGTTTGCCTCCTACAAGAGATCACTGTTAGAACCAAAAATCAGACCAAAGTACAGATTTCCACTAGTTTAATTCTTCTAATACTTGTGTTTCGTGGACCAAATATTTTTCTTATACTTTTTGTTTCTCAGAAGTAGCGTCTTTAGAGCAATTCAACTGTAAAGGCCTGATTCTAGCAGTCACGTCTGAACAGTTGATGATAAGATGTGCCGGGTACTACTCTGTGATCTCTCTGAAGCATTTAAGTGAGCTCTAACCAAAGATGCTATTAATTTGTGATTTCTAAGGCTGTCAACTCTAGCAGATTTCTCATCTGCAGTAGGAGTCGTTCTTTTCCTGGGGTGGTCATCAAGAGAGACAAATTCATCAGGGAGTTGGATGGCTTTCATAACTGAGCGTGAGGATAACGTCAAAGATCTTGAACTTTTTCATCTATCTAACTTTTCTCATCTAACAGACTCCATGGCTGCCTCATTCCCTCTCCCTATGGCATCCCAATTCAGGATGCCCTGCTTTGTGAACACCCCCCCCCTCCAAGTCCCTAGAAAACCTTACCTGATACGCCAGGCATTTGTAAATGGCCAGCGCCCTTTTTAGAGGCTAGTGGGGATGAAGCAGTTGGTGTGCTCAGCTCCATTCAGCTGCTTTTGGCTAAATTTGTCCCTTAGCCGATTCTTAGGTGGAATTGATAAATGGAGCTGAGCACGCTGAAAGGCGAGGACCAAAACCTGGGATAGTCAAAATCCTGTGTATTGGGGCTGATGCAGAACCACAAGAATTTTTTCTCACATTTTTGGGAAGGAAAACAAATTATGATTTCAGTGCATTTCAGTAATATTTTTAACTGTGCAGATTATTTAACTGCACAGCTAAAAATGGTGCTGGAAAAAATCATAAATTTTTTTTCTTACAAAAATGTGAGAAAAAAATTCTCATGGTGCTGAATCAGCCCTATTATGAAGGCACCAAATTCTTAACAAGGCATTTCTGTTACCTGAAAACCAGGGTACTTTGAGGAAAGTAAACTATAAAACATATTCTGCTTTTTTAACACTTCCATTTGTGTTCCTTCATACTTTTCATATCCTCAATATGATTCGAATGAAGAAACAAGAAAACACATGCGATTAAACTGCATGTCCAAACTTTAGACTGTTTTCTGTATATGCCTTAGATTATAGTCAACACAAAGCCCAACAATTACAAGAATTATAAAGCTGGTATGATGGTTAATTGCTGACTGATCTATTTCTGGTAGCGTCAGTATTAAACAATTGTTTACTATAATTGCAGGAAAGCGCCTTTTAATGCTGCTGGCAGAAACTGCAGTAAAGCTTGCGGTCTTCTATAGCAGATGCTCTGGGATATATTCCCATTATAAGCAGATATGTAATTTCTTTGTTCTTTGGGCAAGCGTAGCAAGCCATCTTTGGGAGGCCTCCTTGCCAGGCTTTAGTAATGCAGGCCAAAAACAAATCAAAATCCTATTACTGAAAGAGTGTATGAGGTGTAATTTATTATTTTAGATTCAGTAACATCTGGGGACACTGGCAAATAGATAAGGTTCTGACAAAATTATGTGCGTGCCTTCATTACAAACACCAGCCACTTAGCCCTGCCGCTGATTTACTTTTTATCAGCCAAAACATCCTCCACTCATCCATCTACTGCTCACATGCTTTATTCACCTAACTAACCTAACCCTTCATGTCCACAGGTGCAGCACTTTAAGCTGCACTCATTTGCAACTAACATCTGGAGATATCTCCCCTAGCCCTGGACCACCTGTTTCTGCTAAATGCATCCCATTCCTTTTCTGCTCTATTTTACTTGTGCACTATGGAACCCACGCTCTGCTTGCAACAAAAAACCCTACATTCATGACTTACTAATGTTCTTACTAATACTTCATGTTCTTACTGATTGCCTGACCCTATTAGTTCACATTGGATCCAAGAACCAGACACTGCTGCCTTATCTTATGGTGGCTTACAATTTTCACATACCTCCAGACCAGACAATAGACATGGTGGTATAGTTGGCATACTTCTTTCCCCTCCTTCCTACACATATCAAGTGACTGCCCTGTTACCTCTCCTCATTTTTTGAGATCCACACCCTCAGAATCTCCCACTCAGAGTGGCAGTTATATACCATCCCCCTGGTTCAACCACGGGGAGGCCGATTCATTAATTCATATTAATGGCCATAGCGAATGGCTCCCAGCATATTCATTAACAAATCACGCTCAAAAAATTCTCGCGCTGTGAAATGCTTGTTTAAACCCCAGAGCTCTGGTGGCGATGGGTTAAAAGTAGTTTTTTAACCCCCAAACAACCATATTTTTGGGGGAAAAAGTTTTTCAAAACATTTTGTAATATGAATACATTAATATCAGACCTGTAATATCAATTCTGCACAAATTTTTTTTTTTTTTTTTTACCTTAAAAAAAATATCTAACATTGCAGAAGTGGTCACAGAATTTTTGACATTAAAAAAAAAAATACATTAATAGCAATTAATTATGAATATTTAAAGATTGCTCCATTGAAATGCATTGGAGAGCGCCAGGTAGCGAGAGGTCATACCTGTCGCTGTTCAAGGTCGCTCGCTGGCGCTGTGGGGTGAGGCTGGAATAATGATGAATGATTCTCTATCTGGCGCTCTGTCAGTCGCTAAGCAGGATCGGCTTGATAAATGTGTGATTGCGGAGGGGAGCCGGCGTTCTCGTGGCGGTGACCATCATTACCGTTCGCTCACCATTCGCTACCTGGCGCTATCCCTTGTTAAATAAGGGCCTTAGTTCCTAAAACAATTTGCTGCATGGCTTCCACACTTCCTGTCCACTGAATTATCAATCCTCATTGTGGGCGACTGCAACATCTCCATAGACAGCCCCATCTCCTCATCTTCCTCCAAGCTCCTGACTTTAACCTCCTCTCCTGGCCTTACACAACTTTCTAACTTTCAGATGCATAAAGACAGCAGTCCTAACTGCTTTCTAATCTCAATAATCTCATCTCCCCCTCTCCAACTATCTAACCACAATCTTCTCTCATTTACTTTTACAAACTCTCACCCCACATAGCACACTCCAACTTATCAAACAATTAGAAACCTAAGGGTCATTGACGCTTACACAATTTCAGAGAGTTTCTAAACTCATCCTTGTCCACAATCTCTTCCTTCTGTCTGAATTGGCTGCAAAACACTATGAGACTCTCAGAAGCAGCCTGGATGAATTAGCACCCCTTACATTTTTTGGAAAATTGTTGTTGTCCTGAGCACAGGGGGGCATCCAAATTACGGATGCCTCAATGCACGTTATTGGCGCAGTGTAGTTGAAATATTAACTTTCGCTTCGGTTCCCTGGAGAAATCCAGTGCTCTGAGTGGTCAGCGTGATCACATGAGTGCCGCCACTAGGATTCATCATCACATACGGCTCACCATATACAGTCGACGCCGTGGCTTCCAGAGCGCCTGCTATTACCTGTCGCTCTCCCATATATTTCAATGGACGTTCCATTTCTTCGTTTAAACAGAGTTTTATTTAATTTTTTTTATTTTATTAATTATCAATTAATTGTGTGACCTCTCCTGGCCTATTTAAAGTCATTTTTGAAAACTTTTTTGATTTATAATATTTTTATGCAGAATTGTCTATACATGTCTGGTATTAAAGTGTTCATGTTACAATGTTATAACAATGTAATTCCATATGTTTTCGCTTTGTTACTAGTGGATACATGTTCAAAAACAGACTTTAATCACACAGCGTCTGGCGCTCTGGGCTACAACTACCCGATTTTGAGCGCCGGCGCTGTGTGAGGCAAATTTTTTGATCAATATGGTGTGAGTCGGTCGCACTGAGCTGGCGCTAACGTTCGCTCCCATACAGCGCTGTACAGGTGTTAGAGCGACTCACACAATATATACTTCAATGCCGGCCAGCAAGTGAGACGCTCTGAAACAGCGAACTATGGCTGACTACTAGCGGTCGCTCTCAATGCCTCGCTACAGATGCTCATCTGTCAGTACCTGGTGCTAGTAATGATCAGCCTGCCCATTTTTTTATCATTCTGTTCTTGGAGGTAAAGCTCCTAATCTGTATGACTGCTTAAAACTGCTGCCATATAATTGGCTGGTCAGGCTATGGCATAAATAAGCAAATAAACAGGTTATTAACTATACAGTATATGGCTAATTCCCTTTAAAGAGAAGCAACCACTGGCCTAGATTGTGATTTTTTGGCGAGCAACATGATCTGGGATAATACTGGGTATTGTTTCTCTTTAAAAAGTGGAGGACAGATGGGAAGGCAGATGTAACAGGGGACAGGTGCATGTAGGTCTACTTTAAATATGTAGGTCTACTTAAAATATCTGGATTTTAACTACTGTATTGTAACACATTTTGGTCATTGCTCTGCAGGTGTGACTGCATATATTTTTCACATGTGCACTTATTGCTTTAGATATTTCAGATAAGGGTATTCTTTTAATTTTTTATTAGCATAATTATCTTTTGTGCCGGCACAAAAAATTGATAGCGGTGTTTTACCAGCAATAACATTGCAATTTTTCACATGGGTCCTCCCCATTTGAGATACCCATTTTGTTGTCTGTGGGTCATTATGAGGTGAGACAAGACTGGGGTAGTCAGTGGTTGGTTTTAAATGTCTTGATGTGTATATGTGTTTTTAAAGTGTTTTTGTACTCAAATAAAATGATTTTCTAAACTAGAATTTCTTCTTTGGTGGTGCTCCCTTATTTGTGGCTGCTGTGGCTGGTAGTCGCAACTGCTACTTTTTTCTGCATTAAATATCTGGTTTCATATTGATCAATAGCACATAATAAACTTCAAAGAGAATATTTGCATATCTGTTTCAAGCCCAACTTAAAGTCAGCAATGGCTTATTCTCTACATACTTGGTTTGCTGGCTGTCTATCCGGATAAACATTTTTCGTAGCTCCTCCTGATTGAGAACTCCATCGGAAAAATATGTTTGGAATTCTTCAAAAGACAGCTTGCCATCATCTGAAAGAGATATGTGTAGCGCTATTAAGAATGTGATCGTAATCAAGATAATATATATTTTTAGCCCAGCAGAACTACGGTTTAGCTTAGGACAATTTTCAGGCTTCTGGGGTAAAAACAACGTAACAAAGAACAGAGAGAGAGGACAGCTCCTGTCTTTTGTTCACTGAATTTTTATAGCTTGGCCTTTTTGACTTGGAGGAGCAAAGTGACAGGATGTGGACCAAAGGATAAGAAAGGTGCTAGAAAGGGCAGCAGAAAGACATACATAAGCCATACTTAAGCCAGAAGAGTATGAAAAAGGAGCCGAGAAAGCAGATACCGCAATACAGAACTTGTAGAATATCGATCTGACTCTGAGAAAGAGTCAGAAATCTCAGTTCATTTAGTAAGGTGGTACAAATAGTAGATTAAACATTATTAAACTGGAGAGGGGCATATAGTAAAGGTCCAGCTAGAATTGGTGTATATATCCTTTAATTCAGAAGGATGGAGGGTTAGTGGACAACATTGTCTATGATAGTACATGCTCTTACAGTCAAAAACCAAAAGGTAATGTTGCCTCCAGGACCAAATTTGCCTTTGGGGTAGACAGATTTACTAATAGAGGTCCATCTAGCATTTGGTCAGTGGTGACACAGTACTAGATGGAGGTTGATACCCCGGCTCTTGACAACATATTTGTGGACAGCATAGATATTGACAGTGCATACTCCTACTATCAACAAACACTTGGTTATGTGAACTCTGGGTCAATACCTCTGTAAAACAGTGGTTAGAGAGCACAAAGGTCGTGGAGGGGGTAGATTTACTAGTAGTCTTTCTAGTAGTGTCTCTTCATTATATGGCCGCTGGTTGTGCTGCCTCAGGTACCAGGAGGTAGAGAGCACAGAAATAGATGTGGAGGTAGATTTAGGCCCTTATTTATGAAGGAATAGCGAAAGGTAGCGACTGGTGAGCAGCCGGTAATGACGGGCCCGCCACGAGAACGCCGACTCCCCACCACAATCACACATTTATCAAGCCAATCCTGCTTAGCGACTGAGATAGCGCCATATAGCCACTCATTCATCATTATTCCAGCCTCAGCCCACAGCGCCAGCGTCCGACCTTGAACAGCGACAGGTATGACCTCTCGGTACCTGGCGCTCTCCAATGCATTTCAATGGAACAATCTTTAAATATTCATAATTAATTGTTTTTTTAGTTTTTTTAAATGTGAAAAATTCTGTGACCACTTCTGCCATTTTAGATAATTTTTTTAAGGTAAAAAAAAAAAAATTGTACAGAATTGATATTACAGGTCTGATATTAATGTATTCATATTACAAAATTATTTAAAAAACTTGTTTATTTTGGTTTCCAAAAATATGGTTGTTTGGGGGTTAAAAAACTACTTTTAACCCATCGCCGCCAGCGCTCTGGGGTTTAAACAAGCATTTTACAGAGCGAGAATTTTTAGAGCGTGAGTTTTTATTGAATATGGCGGGAGCCGGTCGCTAGGGCCAGTCGCTATTATGTGCTCCCATACAGCGCGGAACCTGTCAAATAGCGACTCCTCACCCAATATTCAACATTACGGCAAACCGACTGAGTCGCTATCAACTACCGAACAACGGCCAAGCACAGCGGCTACTAGCGAGCGCTCTGAAAATGCCGCTACAGTCGCTCAACTGTCGCTACCTGCC
The DNA here is from genome assembly GCA_027917425.1 of Gastrophryne carolinensis. Classification (NCBI taxonomy): domain Eukaryota; kingdom Metazoa; phylum Chordata; class Amphibia; order Anura; family Microhylidae; genus Gastrophryne; species Gastrophryne carolinensis. The sequence goes on from CM051243.1 coordinate 166,254,015, forward strand.
GCTATTAATGAATCGGCCTCCCCGAGGTCTTTTAATTAGGGATGATATGGTGCTGATCCCAGTGGCAACTTTAGTGGACAACACAGTCTATATGACAATGCAAGGGTGATTCATTGTTATAAGGCTCGATTCAGCAGCGTTTCCTAAAAACTTGCCACCATGCTAGACACAATTCACAAGTAGGAATTCTCACTTTCTCAGATGATTCCTGGACACAAGAGGAATCACAATGCTTGTGCGAGAGGCATACGAGAAAGCTTGGAGAGAATTCTCAAAACGAGATTCTACAACTCGAATGACAGTTTAATGAAACAATGGCCTCGATTCAATAAAGGTAGAAAAAAATTCTCATAGTAGTAAAAAATTCAATTCATTAGAAAAAAGCCTGAGAATGTCACTGTTACTGAATCACTAGATAAAAATACAATGAAAGTCAATGGCAGCTTTTACTACAGTGTAGAAAGGAGTAAACATTTCTCTACATTTTTTAGTAAAAAAATGCCATTGACTTTCATTGTTTTCTTAGCTGGTGATTCAGTAACAGTGAAATTCTCAGGCTTTTTTCTCTTGAATTGAAAATTTTACTACTATGAGATTTTTTTTCTACCTTTATTGAATCGAGGCCAATGTCATCGACTTGTAAAAAGTTCTCATTTATAATAAGCATACTGTTATAACCGGCAGGGCCAGGGGCCGACCGGCTGCTGCGGCCTCCAAGCCCTGCGTTACTAGCCCTTATGCCAGGTGCTTGAGCTAGTTGCGTTTTTGGGGGGGGCATGCTTTAAAAATAACATACTAGAGTAAAAAAACATTAAGTGACAATTGCTGGCTGTCATTTTCAATGATAAAAATCATGCCGGCTATAGTGTTATAGGTTTTAGCAATGAAAAATGTCATGTCAGCTAGAGAAGTGGACACACAATCTCAAGAAGTTCTTGCGCCAAATGAAAATTCTCTCCAAAAAATCTTGCAAAAGAAAAATGCTCTGCTGAATCATGAGAGAGGAGAAAAGGGCTGAGAATGCAAACCTATAGATCATGTTGTCCACTGTCAGTGGGCAATTACTTGAGTTGCTTCTTAGACCAAAAGCTCCATTGATGGTAGGGAGCACAGACGTAGTTGGAGTAGATGTCTAGCTAACATTTGGTCAGGGCTAATGCAGTATTAGATACATGATATCTGACCTTAAAGCGTAACAAATCCTGGCTTAGTTCTGTGCCCCTGGTGCAGCTCATTTTGGGATGCCCCACTGTGTGAAATCCCCCAGATTAGCCATAATAACTCACCCCTTTGAGGTCCAATGGTGCTCATCCATTCAGAGCTGTTCGCTCTGATGTGCTTCAATGGGGAGCCCGGGGGATGCACCGCTGGACCATGAAGGGGCGAGTTATTATAGGCGATCCAGGGGGATACACACAGTGTGGAATCCCAAAAAGGCTTCCGGCTGGTCCTGGAATCTTTTATATTCTTGGGTCGGCCGCTCAGGGTTTTGTTCTGCTTTTTATTAATGGACTATGGCAGTTCACCTCCCTACAATTATTGGTCAGTTAGTTATGTTGTTCCAGAGACCAAAACCTGCCTATGTGGTAAAGAGCACAAAAATAGGTGGAGGTCCAGCTAGCATTTGATTTGGTGTGACGCAGTAAGAGAATGGGTTCTGAGATCCTTGGAAACCTATAAGTGAACAACTTGGGCCACGGCCATGAATTCCTCTACTTTTAATGGCCAGTTATATATGTTGCCTCCGAGACTAAAACCTGCTTCTGTGTTCTTGTGGTTACACAGATTTTACTGCTGCAGCGAGAAAAGGAGAATCTTTGTCAATCAAAGAGTATGACTACAGAGACAGAAACCCATGTCTGCCCTAGTTTCCAGAAACAATCTCCAAGTTGGTGAATAAAGGACTTTTTGTCCGCTTTAAAGATGGAATACATTTTAGTTTTCATCATTCTAAGGGGTTAACTCACAATGCCACTGTGGAGGTCCAGTGGCAGGTGGATGCCGCTCAGATATCACTGCAGGACGTGTGGTGAGTGGCAGAGATTTCCTCTTTTATCTCACTACACGCCAGAGCCTTGGACTCTTGCTGAGCTTGTTTGCAGAGCCATCTGCGCTGCTTGTCTTCCAGCATTTTCCCATGAAGATTGCCAGAAACATTAAGTATCTGAACATACATGGATCCTCCATTTCTTCAAAAGCTGCCCAATCATTAATTAATTAATCACAAGCAAACTGGCATTTGACCTGGACCAGGCAGATCTTTGGCAATTAGAAATTCTTAGCTGCAGAGCAAGCTGCACTTAATTTGGACCCCTTATTAGTTCATTTTAGTTCAGTATTTTTTTTTTGCCATTTCCATACATTACACATAGGTTCATTTTGGCATGCTAGCGCATTGGGTAGGAAGGGTAAAGGTGGAGATGTTTTGGAAATTATATAAGAGAGAAATGGGGAGCTACCCTGGTAGCCGTTCCAGGGCACCACCTGGAGCAGTCCCAGTCCTAAAGAAAATAATAGGTTTGTAAAATTCATACAAAAACAGGCGAAATGGGATTAAGGGGCCCTAGGAGTCAGGAAAGCAGAATGATAGTCAGTGGGCACTCTCCCTCTTCACCTTGACTCCTATGGAGGGTACATTAGCCGCAGTGTGAGTACCAGTGTAAGGGACCCCTTAAGCGTACTTAGCTCCAGGTATAAAAGCAGGGGCGGGCAGTCTAGAGAGCAGAACGGGAACAGAGAGAGAGAAGGAGGGAATGCCCTTGTAGCGAGAGACAACAAAAATGTTTGCTGCACCACCAGTGGGTGGCGAGGCACCGGAGTGATTTGGCTCCGGTAACCCAGGCTGCCAGATAACAGCCCCCCCGGTAATCTTTTTCTGGCTGATGCCGCTTCCCTTTCCTCCAGCTACTAGTGACCGCCTCTATGGACGGGGAGGCCGATTCATTAATAGCGGCAGGTAGCGACAGTTGAGCGACTGTAGCAGTATTTTCACAGCGCCCGCTAGTAGTCGCTGTGCTTGGCCATTGTTCGGTTGTTGACAGCGACTCAGTCGGTATGCAGTAATGTTGAATATTGGGTGAGGAGTCGCTATTTGACAGGTTCCGCGCTGTGTGGGAGCGCATGACAGCGAATGTCCATAGCGACCGGCTCCCACAATATTCATTAACAAATCACTCTCAAAAAATTATTGCGCTGTGAAATGCATGTTTAATCCCCAGAGCGCTGGCAGCGATGGGTTAAAAGTAGTTTTTAACCCCCAAACAACCATATTTTTGGAAACCAAAAAAAACAAGTTTTTTAAATAATTTTGTAATATTAATACATTAATATCAGACCTGTAATATCAATTCTGCACAAAGTTTTGTTTTTTTGTTTTTTTAGCTTAAAAAAAATATATAACATGGCAGAAGTGGTCACAGAATTTTTCACATTAAAAAAAAAAAAAAATTAATATGAATTAATTATGAATATTTAAAGATTGTTCCATTGAAATGCATTGGAGAGCGCCAGGTAGCGAGAGGTCATACCTGTCGCTGTTCAAGGTCGGACGCTGGCGCTGTGGGCTGAGGCTGGAATAATGATGAATGAGTGGCTATCTGGCGCTATCTCAGTCGTTAAGCAGGATCGGCTTGATAAATGTGTGATTGTGGTGGGGAGCCGGCGTTCTCGTGGCGGTGCCCGTCAGTACCGGTCGCTCACCAGGCGCTACCTGTCGCTATCCCTTGTTAAATAAGGGCCTGAGTGTCAAGGGAGAAAAGGGTTTCTTGCCAGTGGCCTCTAGACACCATTCACCCTCTGGAGCAACCCTAAAGTGGGGTAGTCTGCATGCTGTCAGCCAATAAGTGTGGATTGTGTGGGCACAGTCGCAACCCTGTTTAAGTTAACTTGATTAAACCTTAAACCTTGTTTTCTACTGTTAAAATAAAAGTGGATCCCAACTTGAAAGAGACTCCTTTCAAAGATATATATATGTGTGTAGAGGTTCAGAGATACCGGGGTTTTTCTGAACCAGAAGCCACTGTTGAGGTTAGTGTGTGTTTAGGTCTGCACAAAAAGCTTTTAATTTACCATTTTTTACCATCCTAGAAACGTGTCCAAAGTTGGAGCAAAATTTTTATTGGGGGATTGCCACAGAGGTTGATGATGTCACTGGGTGGAAAATTCCCCACAAATCCTACTCCATGTCTCTTTCCTACAGTGACATCATTAGTGGGGAATCCACAGAGCGCCTCCTTTGGGGTATAAAAGCCTCCTAGTCCTGGCAGGCCAGGATTAGCTTGATGCATGGCTGGATTATGAGGAGGGCACAAGGGACCTTTGGGTTATGGTCTGGTCCAGGAGGCTTTTCAGTCTTTGGCCTGATGGTCCGCGGGGCCACCATAGAAGCTATGAGCAGTAAAGCAACGCTGGAGTGATGAGTGAGTCAATCGGTGGCCGCTCGCTGCACATTAGCCACTAAGCACAGCTGCTGGCAGCTCAATGTAGGGAAACTGTTTTCTGTTGGACCAGCGACTACACCCCCCCCCCCTTCCACAAGAATGGCAAAGCAGGAGTTCCTGAGCAGCACGCACCCACACAAGGGTGGCATAAGTGACTTGATCTGATGCTCCAGCAAGTGGGTGGGTGTCAGACAACCACCAATCAGTTACTTGGCTGGACTATTATTTTAAAGGGAAAAATACAGATATGAGAAATATCTAGGGCCTCCACCAGGTTTCGTGCCAAGGGCCTCCACCACACTTAATCCGGCCCTGGTTTGGTGGGACGGCAAAAAGAAGATCCCGGCGGGACAGCTACAAATAGCAGCTCCCCAGGACCAGGAAGATCAGAGCCTCTGGCCCAGCGGTCCTGCAGCAGAAGGAAAGCTGCCCAGCAAATGATAGATAAGCGGCAATGGTCAGGAATTTACTTTTTTATGTATTTTCCTTTTTTTCTCCAAGGGACCTCTACATCAGGTCACATGTTGTATGGTGCTGTATTGGATCCTACATTTGGAAATAAGGAATGCTGGATACTGAGGAAAATACGGCCAAAGGACTTCCAAACTGGATTGTCCCCGCTCCAGTTCATCACTACTACTGGTGTCCCCCTTACAGAGAGGTGAGGATGACCGGACATAAACACCATTACCAGGCAACTGGCATTAAAGAGGCTTCTTTACCTTAAAGACCTTCAGCTGCAAGTGGTGTAACGGGGAGGCCGACTCATTAATAGCAGCAGGTAGCGACAGTTGAGCGACTGTAGCGGTATTTTCACAGCGCCCGCTAGTAGTCGCTGTGCTTGGCCATTGTTCGGTTGTTGATAGCGACTGAGTCGGTGTGCAGTAATGTTGAATACGGGGTGAGGAGTCGCTATTTGACAGGTTCCGCGATGTATGGGTGCGCATGATAGCGACTGGTCAGAGCGACTGGCTCCCACCATATTCATAAAAAAATCACGCTCAAAAAATTCTCGCGCTGTGAAATGCATGTTTAAACCCCAGAGCGCTGGCGGCGATGTGTTAAAAGTCGTTTTTTAACCCCCAAACCACCATATTTTTGGAAACCAAAAAAAAAAAAAAATTTTGAAAGAATTTAGTAATATGAATACAATAATATCAGACCTGTAATATCAATTCTGCACAATTTTTTTTTTTTTTTTTTACCTTAAAACAATTATCTAACATGGCAGAAGTGGTCACAGAATTTTTCACATTTAAAAAAAAAAAAAAAAACATTAATAACAATTAATTATGAATATTTAAAGATTGTTCCATTGAAATGCATTGGAGAGCGCCAGGTAGCGAGAGGTCATACCTGTCGCTGTTCAAGGTCGGACGCTGGCGCTGTGGGCTGAGGCTGGAATAATGATGAATGTGGCTATCTGGCGCTATCTCAGTCGCTAAGCAGGATTGGCTTGATAAATGTGTGATTGTGGTGGGGAGCCGGCGTTCTCGTGGCGGGGCCCGTCATTACCGGCCGCTCACCAGTCGCTACCTGTCGCTATTCCTTCATAAATAAGGGCCTAAATGTGATGGGGCCCTGGTGCGACCATTAAATGGGGCCTTCTCATGGCTCATACAGTGGCCTTTTACTATTATTTTAACTCAGCAGGATACTACTGGACAACTAAAGACTGAAGCAGCTCAGAAAAATGGTGCTTCTTTTTCCATTAGATGATTTCAAGTGAACACAATATGATAAATAAGGTGAAGTAACAATGACTGGGCCCCCTGAGCTTCTGGGCCCCTTTACACCCCCCCTATAGTAAGGCTACCTTTAGCTGCTCTTTAACAGAGTGAATGGTCGGCTCCTCCCTTATCACTTGTCACATTACAGTATATGGCTGTCGTCTACAATATCAATAGATGACAGCAACAATATCAATACCAATATAGTTTTGGCAGCTTTCCATAGTCACTAAAAGCACAAGCTTATAAAAGACTTCAAAGGAATATGACACTCACCATTCTTGTCAGCTCTTCGAAAAATCTGAAAAAAAAAAAAAAAAAAAGGATCTTCAAATCATTGTCATTTTCAGAAGGTTTCATAATACGATTGACTATTTTAAGATCCAGCTCTGTAATATTTTCTAATCCAAGGATGGTCTGTCAGTGGCTTTTGCAATCATTACTAACCCTGACACACATTCACTGTGATCCAGAAATAACCTTCGCCATGAAGAAGACACGACTTATGCAGTATTGTGGGGTCACACCTCCCTTCCTCCTGATATATGTCTGCTCCTTGGGCCAAGATATTTAGTTTAGGGAATTTCAAAAAAGAATATCTGTAGGCAAATATTACTATCAGGCTGATTCATTTCTAACGCCAGGTAGCGACAGATGAGCGTCTGTAGAGTGGATTTCAGAGTGCCCGCTAGTAGTCGCTGTGCTCGGACATGGGTCATTGTTTCAGAGCGCCGCTGTCCGGCATTGATGAATATGAGTCGCAGTACTAAGCTGTATGGGAGCGAACCGTAACGCCAGCTCAGTGCGACTGACTCACACCACATTCATCAAAAAAACAGCCTGAAACATTGCCGGTGCTCAAAATCATGTAATTGTAGCCCATTGCGCCAGAGGCTGTGGGATTGAAGGCTACTAGTAACAAAGCATGAAAACATATGGAATTACATTGTAACATGAACACTTTAAAACCAGACATGTAAGGACAATTCTGCATAAAAATATTATAAATCAAAAAATTTCATTTTCTAGGCCAGGATACGTCAGAAGTTTTGTGTTTTTTTAAAGTGGACCAACACCCAGGATTTTGACTATCCTGGGTTTTGGTCCACTTCGGCGGGGCACCCCGATCGGGGGTGCCCCGCTGTGTGAAACCCCCCAGAAAGCCCCAAAATCTTACCTGTCCCCGCTCCCACGTGACTGGACGGTCCAATCCCCGCCAACGTCCAGGCGGGGATCAGGAACGTCCAAGCGGCTGCCGCCGCCGCCGCCTCCCTCGCGTCACTTTCGGCGCGCGCGCGCCCCCGCCGGCCATTCGCAGACGGCCGGCGCGGGCGCGAGCACGCCTACAGGGGCGCGAGGGAGGCGGCGGCGGCCGGCCGCCGCCGAAGATCAGGTAAGGTGTTTGGGGGTTTTTTGGGGGGTTTCACCCCGCGGGACATCCCGATCTCGGATGTCCCGTGGGGTGGGAGGTGATCGGCCCGGGAATCTTATAGATTTCCGGGCCGATCACCTCTCGGTGTTGGTCCACTTTAAGGGAAAAAAAAAGGGATCAGGAAAGGGATTTAAGGATCGTCCATAGAAATGTATGTGAGAGCGCCAGGTAGCGACAGGTTAGACGTGGCGCTCTGCAAGGCTGAACACCGGCGCTGTACGCTGAGCCTGGGATAATGATGAATCGTACGCTACATGGCGTTGTTCCAGTCGCTCACCAGATTTGGCTTTATAAATGTGTAATTGTGTGCCGTCTCCGGCGTTCACCTGGCGCTGTCTGCCGCTGTATAATAAGGCCCTATGTAAATGGTCTGTCCAAACAAATGAAAAAAAAACAAAAACCTTGCCTTGTGTTTTCCCGCAGGCAGTGTTTCTGTTCTATTCCAGTTGTATAAAGCAATCCTGAGATTGGGTCCTGGGGCGTGCAGGTATTTCCTCCATTCACAAGCAATTCAATAGTCACCCCCCTCCATTGCAGGGAAGCGAGTGAGTGTGCTGCTATTACTCTGACCGTCACAGGGGGTGGTTGTGCATCCAAGAGGCCGCTGGTGAATGGAGGAGGTCGTGCACACTGTGGGACTCGATTTCGGGGCCCAGGTAAGTTTTATAAAACTTAAATAGGATGGAACAGCTGCCTGGATAGACCTTTTAATTAAATTTTTGTCCCTTGTCCCCGGGGCATCCCAATTTAGGGATGTCCCTGGGGCAACCCCCTCGGATCACCCTAACAATGTACCTTTCTGTCAGTCCCATGGTGCATGCCTGGCTCTCCTCCAATTAACGCTATATGCCATGCATAATAATCAGGGCCAGCTCCAGGTTAGTGGGGGCCCTTGGGAAAAAGAGTCTTAGTGGGCCCTAAAGTAGTGAGTCACATGATGTCACCTTTCAGTTCCGCTGTCACAAATGGGTCATCTCCTGCTGACCACCCTCCAGTCCTTATTGCCTTTCCTATAGCCGCCAATCGTCCTCGACCCATCAGCCCTACTGCTTACTCTGCTGCCACTAAAGACTCCATCATTGCTGTCAGTTGTCACCTGGTTCTTAAAGTGGACCAACACCCTCTATAAGATTCCCGGGCCGATCATCTCCCTCACCGCGGGGCATCCGAGATGAAACCCCCCCAAAAGCCCCAAAAAACCTTACCTTATCGGCGACGGATCAGCCGCCGCCGCCTCCCGCCCTGTAAGAGTGACGCGCGGGAGGCGGCGGCGGCGGCTTGTCCGTCGCCCGAAAAGGTAAGTTTTTTGGGGCTTTTGGGGGGGTTTCACACAGCGGGGCATCCGAGATCAGGTGAAAATCCTGGGTGTTGGTCCACTTTAACATCTTCTGAGCTTCCATTAACTGCCCTCCTTCCCATGCCATCTTCTCCATTGTTGCTGATCATCCCCAGTTGCTGAGGCCAGCCATGAGTAGGTCTACACACAGCATTCGGCATTCGGTGGTTCGGGTCCACCATACAATAATACCAGGGCCGGCGCCAGCACCCGGTAAGGTGGGGCAGCTGCCGGGGGGCCCACTGACAGGGCCGGCTATTGGGGTGTGATGGCGCTTGACCTTCGGACTGGAAGGGCATTGCCACAAATGGTGCCCACATCTCCTCACAGCGTGCCAGCAATGATCGAGGTGGTGGTGTACCCAGGGGGCATCCAGATTTAGGATGTCCCTTGGTGATATGACGCGACTTTCCACCACAAAGGGGCCCACTGAGACCATGCCGCCCAAAGGCCCACATAAACCTGGAGCCAGCCCTGAATAATACTATGGTAAAGAGTGACCCTGAGTGGGCCCCTGAAGATGCCAGGGGCCCTGGCAATTGCCCAGGTTTGCCCTGTGCTGGCGCCGGCCCTGATACTAATGCACAATGTATGGCTCCGTTTGGAACAGAGACCGGTATAGAGAAACGAGAGCAGCTGCATCTGAATCTGGCAGCAGGAATAGGCCTCACACAGAGGGGGCATAGCGAATCGGGATGTCCCAGGAGTACAAGACCATCTGGCCCTGGAGTCTTTGGTGGTTGTTCCTCTTTAAGGGGACATTCCAAGCAAAGGGTTAAATGACAGCCAGCATGGGGAGAGCAGAAATAATAATTATATAACCCTTTGCCAGGAATCACCAACCTTCCTGCGGCTGAGGGGGGCTCCCACAACAAGACATTCAGATAGGCTGGGGCAGGAGAATGCCCCAGAATGCAGGGAGCCCCAAAATGTGGCTGTTCCTGTTTCCCTATGCCAGTGCTCTGTTCCAAACAGAGCTGAATGTTGTGCATTAATAGGCACGGTATACAATGATGATGGGATGAGAGCCTGTGGATATGCCATAGGACTGCTAGAAAGGTATATTTTAGGGCGATTTGGGGGGATTTCACACAGCAGGACATCTCAAATAGGGATTCCACAAGGACAGGGACAAAAACCCAAGAACCCCTCCAATCTATCCTGAACTCTGCTGCTCACCTCATCCATCTCTCCTCTCGCTCCTCCAGTTCTGCTCCTCTCTGCCAATCCCTACACTGGCTGCCAGTCCCACAGCAAATCCTGTTCAAAACTCTAACTCTAGCCTACAAAGTTCTCTCCAACCAGGCCCCTCCCTACATCTCATCTCTAATCCAACAATATCAACCTAGACGCAGCCTTCGCTCTGCTTCCGACCTTCTCCTGTCCTCCACCCTGGTCACCTCCTCTCACGCCCGCCTCCAGGACTTCTCATGTGCAACTCCAATATTCTGGAATGCCCTCCCCCACCCAATCCGCCACTCCACAACCCTCAAAACCTCCACCTATAACTCACTTATTCAGACAAGCATATAATCTGGCTTAACCAATTTTCTAAATATGCCACAAAGCTCAATACTGACTGTTTGTGATCCTTCCCCCTCGTCTTCACCCCTCTTCCTTCAGACTGTAAGCTTTCAAGGGCAGAGCTCTCTCCCCTATTGTATCTTGTACTCAGAATATCCACTGTCAACTCTGTAAAACTGCATTTGAAATAGTATATGTACCGTATGTTTCTACCCTTCTCTGTAATTACTACTTTGTAAAGCGCTACGGAAGATGATGGCGCTATATAAATAAACAATAATAATAATAGTGAAAGTCACGGGTTTTGATCTACTCTAAGGCATTCCCACATCCTATAAATCACAGCAGCACTTCTGCTCCTAGCTGGGGGGGGAGGATCCTGATTGGTGATGCCCCCTCCTAATCTTGGGCTCCCTGGATTCTTGATACTAACCTGTTTCAAAGCACTGCCGGCATCCTGTAGGACTTTTCCCCAGTCTTCAGGGTTACCAGAGGGCACAAGGCTCCCCTGCTTACCCTCCAGCAACTCCTGTACTGCTGATCCATGCCGTTTAGCTGAGAATCCAGGAGGTGCACAGCCTGCCAGTGTTCCTATGTCAGGAGGTGCTTATTATTCTCAAAAGTAGACTTACCCAGGCCACGACCCCCCGCAGGCTGTGCGCCACCCGGCTTCTCATAGCGGGGCTGTAAGGTGCCGATCCGTGGCACTGAAGTCAGTGGACAGTAGGCAGAGGGGCCCTGTACAACTGCTGATCTGAGGTCTGTGGGAAAGACATTCCCTTCAAGTCTACAAAAACTTTGGGGTCGCAGAACGTGGGATGCACCACAGTGTAATAATAAAAGGAAAGCTAAAATACTCACCACTCTCTATGTTCCAGTGCTGCATTTAAAGTGGACCAACACCCAGGGGGGATCGGCCCGGGAATCTTATAGATCCCTCCCCGCGGGCATCCGAAATCGGGATGACCCGCGGGGTGAAACCCCGCAGGACGCCCAGAAACCTTACCTTATCCTCGTCCCAACGGCCGTGGCCGCATCTCGCGCTTCCCTCTAGCAGGGCGTGCACCCGCGTCGGCCGTTTGTGAATGGCCGGCGCGGGTGCGCTCCCTGTTAGAAGGAAGCGCGAGACGCGGCCTCCAGCGTGCTCAGAGCCGCTGTGGTTGTCCATCCATACCACAGCGGCTCTGAGCGCTCTGATTGGACGAGCGCTCGCATAGGAGCGGGGTGAGGTGAGTTATTTAGGGCGATCGGGGGTGCCCCGCGGAATGGACCAAAACCCAGGATAGTGAAAATCCTGGGTGTTGGTCCACTTTAATCAGCTGCTCTAAAGTGCTGCTTGGAAGCAATGCCCCTCTGTTCCTAACCCCTGACAAACCATGCCCATGTGTCTGCTATGATGACAGTTAGTTGTCGGTCATTTACAGAGAAGGGGAAGTGCAGGATGTGCCTCTCTGCAGTGGGAAATATATTTTAGTATTATAATTAGACTATGGGGCCTCGCAGACCCATGTGCCCCTAGGGAGGCAGTTCAGAGGTACTTTAAAGTGGAACAAAACTCAGGATTTACACCAGACCTGGGCGTTGTAAGGCCCCAGGGCCACATACGGCCCTTCGATTGGCTCTGACCGGCCCGCGACTAGCGTTCCCTGTAAGATGCGCGGCTGCACGCTGCTGCCGCACAGTCCCTCCCACTGTTGGCGCAGTCTTGCCAGAAAAGATCTGAACAGCACTTTTGCCTCCTCTGTAGTGAGTGTAATGTAGCGGGGGCGGGTGTGGATTAGAGCCTGCTCTCCTATTGGACAGCTCCCTCCTGCAGGTTTGGCTGTGGGCGGAGTTTCCCTGTACTGTGTGGCATGTGTCAGTCGCTGCGGAGCTGACGCCGGAGATGAAGGTTCTCCAGCCACTTGTCTGTGCCTCACATCACAGCCTGCTGGCACTTGTAGTCCACCAAATGTATTACATGCCGTACGCAGCGCCTGATGGTGCACTGGCTCTCGTAGTCCATTTCTGGCCACACCAATGCCCAATGGGAGGGCGGGGGGACCATGCTGCGAGGTGGGAAGGGTTTCACACAGCCTTTTATCCAAGGCCCCCCCCCCCGGGCATCCCAAATCGGGATGCTCCACTTTTTGAAACTCTTTTTACTCAGTAGCAATGTGAAAAAAGGCAGAACAAAACCCAGAGAGGCCACTGGTCTTCCCCCTGGGTATCCCAGATCAGGATGCCCCACTGTGTGAAACCCTTGTTACTTAGTAGCAACCTTACAAATGGTGGACTCCACCTTAAAGTGGAACCCAGAGTGGCCCTAGTCTTCCACCTGGGCATCCCAGATCGGGGCTTTGTTCCGCTTTAAGGGAGGGGGTCTGCCATTTTTCATGTTGCTACTGAGTAAAAAGGGGTTTCACACAGTGGGGCATCCCGATCTGGGATTTCCAGGGGGAAGACCAGTGGCCGCTCTGGGTTTTGTTCTGCTTTATGTGAGGGAATCCACAATTTTTCACATTGCTACTGAGTAAAAAGTGTGAGCAGCGCTGTGTTACTTTAATAATAATGTAAAGGAGGGGAGTTATTCCATCCTAACCTGATTTGGTCATGGTGTTTTAAAGTAGACCAAAACCCATGTAACCCAGCCCCTTGGAGTGTGAAGGAATCCAGGGCTGGGTTACAGGCATCATGCCTCTGGGGCATCCCAATTTGATGCCCTGCTGTGTGAGACCTCACTGGACACACAAAATGTGGGTTATTTAATACATTACATTTTTTTTGTAAGACAACCTCACTTTTTCATTGTTTAACTATAACATATAGTCTATTATGCAGAATTGAGTTCTGCCTTTTGGCCCGGCCCTCCACAATATTTTTAGTTTCTCATGTGGCCCCATGGAAACTATAATTGCCTACCCCTGATTTAGACTATCCCAAGATGTGTTCCTTGCCCCCGTGGTTTCCCAATTTGGGATGCCCCGCTGTGTGAACCCCCACCCCCCAGTTCCAATAAAAACTCACTTTTCTCCGGACCTACAGCACATGTGCGGCTCTCATCCACAAGCTGTTTACTCTCATCAGACCGGCTGAATCTCCAGGTTCGGCCATGCTGCTGCCCTATTTGAATGTCTGGCCACAGGAGCTCAGATGAAGACCTCATTGCTGGAGCGGGGTTCACACAGTGGGGCAACCGGTGTAGGATTCCCCGGGGACAGGCTAGCAGCCGGTCCTGGAATCTCTTTGATTCCAGGCCGGCCACAGGGGGTAATTGCTCCACTTTAAAGTGTACCAAAACCCACTGCGATTGGCCCGGAAATCTATAAGATTCCCAGGCTGATCGATTCTCTCCCCCGGGGCATCCAAAATTGGGATGTCCCACTGTGTGAAACCAACCCCATACACTTACCTTCTTTTCCGGTCCAACGGCGCATGCATGAGCCGCGGCTACATCCCCTCTAGCAGCGCGCGTGTCCGCGCCAGGCACTTGTGAATGGCCGGCGGGGGCACGCTCCCTGTTAGAGGGTAACGGGGGATGCGGCCATCAGTGCGCTCGGAGCTGCTCATCTTAGACAAAAGGGACATCAGCGGATCCGATTGGACAAGCGGTCGCGATGCGCAGTAGGGCTGGGAAGAGGTGAGTTAGTTTCAGGAGTCTGTTCCCTCTTGACCATGACTGTGCTAGCGTTCCATACGCCTTCAGCTGTCACCAACCCATTCACACTCCCAAATAATGGAGCCAACAACCATTTCTTTGGAATTGATGGAATTTTAATCGGCCACAGTCTCAACATAAAACACAGTAACAAATGCACTCCCGATCTCCCCGATCCAGGTCTGAGATTCCACCATACCATAACTACCAACAGGAGGGGAGGGGAGGAGGCCCGAAGGCTCAACTACCTCCCGAATCTGAAAACAGAAGGCGATTCGTGAGCCCGGCCGCATCCCTCCTAGGCCTGGTAGCTCAACGGGGCTAACTGCCAAGATCCACCTTACCCCCTTTCTTCTGTCCCTCCCCTCCCCTTAAACTCAGTCACCTATCCTCCTGGCCCGTTTCAGCCCAAACAGGTGCTTCCTTGTAACCTCCCCCCACTTTCCTGCCATCTCAGACCCGAACCGAGCAGAGGAGACCGCCAAAGCTGTGACAAATAAAATAAAACAGTAACAATGTATGTACAACAATCCCCCGATACATACGCATTGACACATATACCCAATAAATACCCCAACTAAATATACATAACCAAAACCAAATTTAAGTATCTTGGTAACTTAAACAAATATCAATAAATATATATTAAATTCTTTCTCTAATATATATATATATATATATATATATATATATATATATATATATATACACACACACATTTCCCCTTCCTCCTTTTCTTTTTTTTTTATATAACATAATACAACACCTATCCCAAAAAAACACCCTGAAACCCCAACCAGCTTCCGTTTCGACCAATTGACCATTCCATCACCCCCAAGGGCGGGCGGGTGGGAAAGCACATTCCAGCGAAGAGATCGGGGGTCAAAGAGGAAGAGGAGGGGGAAACCAGCCCCTTTATACTCCGCCCCCCCCTTCCCCTGAGGTCACTTCCCCCAATCTCTTCCCCCATCTCATAGGCTGGTCAGCTTCCAGCAGGAAGCGCAGGCCAGTTATGGGGCTGCCGACCTTAATAGGCCTGCGCCCTTCTGGAGGGGGAGACACTGATAGCTACAACAGCCCTGAGGACTCTGGGATAATGCCTGTGAGCAAGCAGGTAAGTAATGTTTGATTCTGTATACACTTGGACACTTTAATAAATACAGTTTGATAACAAATAAATATGTATTACAAAACCGGTAAAGCATAATAACTAAACACAATTATAAAAGGGGGGAGGAGGGACACTGCACCGCTAAGAGTGACTTGACTAGGTGCTGACGAAGTGGTGGGGGACTCCACCACGCAACGCGTCGGTGGGTGTGTGCGCAGGAGGACGGCTCTATTTATTGCTGGGTGATGTACTTATGGATTTAATAGTTCCCGGGTCATTTACTACTATTGATTTGCACTACTAATTGTATGCACTGTTGTATCAGCTAATACAGGCTAGAGCACTGGTCACTTTATAGCAGCACTTAGCACTTTAAATACTTCTTTTGAATAGCACTGTCATTTTCTTATCCCCATTAAAGCGCTTCACTCTGAATAAGAGTCTATCTTATATGTTTCCCACACCCTGTACATACAGATTGTTCACATTAAAAATCATTCTACCTGCATCTACTACATGTTATGAGTCTTTAAACATTCAAGATGGCGGCTCATGGAACATCAGGCAGCTTCTGACTGTGCTGCTCTGCATTCTGGGATTGCTGATCTTTTCCTGAGCCCAGCTCTGCTCTGTCTGAGCAAAGCACAGCTATAACCCACCCCCCTGTACTTTATCCCACTCTCCTCTCCTCAGTAAGTGTGATGCTTCTGAGTCAAGATGGCGGTGCCCGTATCCTAAATTCCTGAACAGAGTTGCAGCCCTGTGGGGGAAAGAATAATAGGTACCGTATTTGTCGCCCTATAAGGCGCATTTATTTTTCCCCAAAAGTGGGGGAAAAATGTCCGTGCTCCTTATCGGGCGAATGTAACAAAAAAAAAAAATTTTAAAAACTCACCCGTTCCCGGCGCTCCCGCGTTGCCTGTCACTCTCCAAGAGGCCAGATAAAGACAGAGGAGCGGCGGGCTGTGTCCCGGCCCCGCCGCTGCGATCGCTGTCTTTTCTGACAGAGACAGCGCCCGCCGCTCCACCATCTGCTGCCTCTTCCGGCTGGGGCACACGCGAGCACCCAGGTCAGGGCAGCAGGTGGGCGTGGCCTGCACCGAGTCGATGCAGGGCACGCCCACCTGCTGCCCTGACCTAGGTGCTCGCGTGTGCCCAGGAAAA
The DNA here is from genome assembly GCA_027917425.1 of Gastrophryne carolinensis. Lineage (NCBI taxonomy): Eukaryota > Metazoa > Chordata > Amphibia > Anura > Microhylidae > Gastrophryne > Gastrophryne carolinensis. The sequence goes on from CM051243.1 coordinate 166,270,388, forward strand.
GGCAGCAGATGGCGGAGCGGCGGGCGCTGTCTCTGGCCCCGTTGCTGCTATTGCTGTCAGAAAAGACAGCAATCGCAGCGGAGGGGCCGGGACACAGCCCGCCGCTGCTTCTTACGGCCTGCTCCGTGAATCGGGTGGGCGTGGCCTGCGCCAGCGTTGATGCGGCGCAGGCCACGCCCACCCGATTCATGGAGCCGGCCGCTCAGCAAAAGTGTCAGCGGACAGGTAAAACTTACTTTTTTTTTTTTACTTAAAGTGGACCAACACCCAGGATTTTGACTATCCTGGGTCTTGGTCCACTTCGGTGGGGCACCCCCGATCGGGGTGCCCCGCTGTGTGAAACCCCCGAAAAACTCCCCGCTCCCAGCGCCGACGGACAAGCCGCGGACAAGCGGCTCCTCCGCCGCCGCCTCCCGCGCGTCCCTCTTGACGCGTGCGTGCCCGCGCCGGCCATTCACAGACGGCCGACGCGGGTGCGCGCACGTCTAGAGGGGCGCGAGGGTGGCGGCGGCGGTCGGCCGCCGCCGAAGATAATGTAAGGAGTTTGGGGTGTTTGGGGGGGTTTCACCCCGCGGGACATCCCGATCTCGGATGTCCCGCGGGGAGGGAGGTGATCGGCCCGGGAATCTTATAGATTCCCGGGCCGATCACCCGTGGGTGTTGGTCCACTTTAAGCCGACTGGGGGGAAAGGGGGGTGCCACACAGCTTATGGGAATTGGGGGAGAGGGGGATGCCACACAGCCTATGGGAATTGGGGGAGAGGGGGATGCCACACAGCCTATGGGAATGGGGGGAGAGGGGGATGCCACACAGCCTATGGGAATTGGGGGGAGAGGGGGATGCAACACAGCCTATGGAAGAGGGGGATGCCACACAGCCTATGGAAGAGGGGGATGCCACACAGCCAATGGGAATGGGGGGAGAGGGGGATGCCACACAGCCAATGGAAGAGGGGGATGCCACACAGCCAATGGGAATGGGGGGAGAGGGGGATGCCACACAGCCTATATAGGGAATGGGAGGGGGGATGCCACACTGGGTATACAGGGAATAGGATGGGGGCATGCTACACTGTCTATGGAATGGGGGCATCCCACACGGCCTATGGGAATGGGATAGGGGAATGCCACACTGTCTGTAATTGTGCATTTTTTTCTTATTTTCCTCCCCCAAATCCTAGGTGCGTCTTATGGACAGGTGCGTCCTATAGGGCGAGAAATACGGTATGTGTCTAAAAACTATATTTTAGATGCTGGGAAATCATTTTTTAAGGGTTTGGGCTTTTCAATAAATCATGGTGAAGGTCCGGTTTAAGCACTGATTGTTGTCTATTTTGGATTTTTGAATAATGTATTTGCACAGATGTATTTATTGATATAGGAAATTTTAAATGTTAGTAGTTTTTGTCTTGTAGTGTTGAGCTCGTGCCTAATCAATGAATTGAAATAAAAGACAGAATTTTAAGATATCCTTACAGTGTGCGGCATTTATTTTTGGGGCAAAAATGATTGTGGTGGGTTCATCTGGTAATCCACACGTAGATATATTGTGTTAGCACAATTATAAAAGGTTTGGGGACTGGGAATGTGTTACACTGCATTTCCCCAAAGGCAATAATTACAAGCTGACATGCTTGCAATGCAAATGCACCTCTGAAACCCATCTCCACGTGGTCCTTGGGTAGACTTAGGCCCTTATTTATGAAGGAATAGCGACAGGTAGCGACTGGTGAGCGGCCGGTAATGACGGGCCCCGCCACGAGAACGCCGGCTCCCCACCACAATCACACATTTATCAAGCCAATCCTGCTTAGCGACTGAGATAGCGCCATATAGCCACTCATTCATCATTATTCCAGCCTCAGCCCACAGCGCCAGCGTCCGACCTCGAACAGCGACAGGTATGACCTCTCGCTACCTGGCGCTCTCCAATGCATTTCAATGGAACAATCTTTAAATATTAATAATTAATTGCTATTAATTGTTTTTTTTTTTTTTTTTTTTTAAATGTGAAAAATTCTGTGACCACTTCTGCCATGTTAGATAATTTTTTTAAGGCAAAAAAAATTGTACAGAATTGATATTACAGCTCTGATATTAATGTATTCATATTACAAAATTATTTAAAAAACTTGTTTTTTTTGGTTTCCAAAAATATGGTGGTTTGGGGGTTAAAAAACTACTTTTAACACATCGCCGCCAGCGCTCTGGGGTTTAAACATGCATTTTACAGCGCATTTTTTGAGCGTGATTTTTTAATGAACATGGTGGGAGCCGGTCGCTAGGGCCAGTCGCTATCATGCGCTCCCATACAGCGCGGAACCTGTCAAATAGCGACTTGCTTACGGCAAACCGACTGAGTCGCTATGAACTACCGAACAATGGCCAAGCACAGTGACTACTAGCGGGCGCTCTGAAAATGCTGCTACAGTCGCTCAACTGTCGCTACCTGCCGCTATTTATGAATCGGCCTCAAAGACAGATGAAAGTAGTGGAGTGCGCAGCAGTTTTGAGGCTAAACGCCCATCCCCAGAAGTGTAACACGTATTGCACAGATCTTTTTTCTTTTTCCCAGCAATGGGCTCTTTTTTTATCGGGCTGATTCATCACTAACGCCAGGTAGCGACAGCTGAGCGTCTGTAGCAGGCATTTCAGAGCGACCGCTAGTAGTCGCTGTGCTCGGCCATGGATCGCTACTTCATAGCTTTACAGCAATGATGAATACATTGTGAGGAGTTGCTATTTGACCAGTACAGCGATGTATGGGAGCGCATGTTAACGACTGGTCAGTGCGACCGACTCACAGCATATTCATCAAAAACTCTGGCACTGAAAAATGCTTCTCTGAAGCCCAGAGTGCCGGAGGCGGTGTGATTAAAGTGTGTTTTCCAGCATCTATCAACTAGTAACAAAGCGAAAACATATGGAATTACATTGTAATAACATTGTAACATGAACACTTTAATGGCAGACCTGTAATGTCATTTCTGAAGAAATACATAAAAAATAAAAAATTTGTGAAAAAACTGCTTTTTCAATGCCAGAAGAGGTCACAACATTATTTGAGATTTAAAAAAAAAAAAAAAAAACCCAGTTTAAAGAGAAGAAAAGGATCGTCCACTGAAATGTATGGGAGAGAGCAACAGGTAGCGAGAGGTCATACCTGGCGCTGTGCAAGGCTGAACGCCAGCGCTGTTCGCTGAGCCTGGGATAATGATGAACAATTTACAACTTATTGGCTGAATAGCGGTACTGGAATGCATGAATTGGCCGAGCGTTAGGTCACTCACCAACATACTTTACAGATCACATATATACAAATTGTGCTTTAAAGCGGACCAAAACCCACTGAACTTTTGAAATATATTTGTGGGTTTTGGTCCGCTTTAAGTGTATGTTTGGGGGCAGGGCTACACGGGGAGGCCGATTCAGTAATAGCGCCAGGTAGTGACAGATGAGCGACTGTAGCGGTATTTTCAGAGCGCCCGCTAGTAGTCGCTGTGCTTGGCCGTTGTTCGGTTGTTGACAGCGACTCAGTCGGTGTGCGGTAATGTTGAATATTAGGTGAGGAGTCGCTATTTGACAGGTTCCGCGCTGTATGGGAGCGCATGATAGCGAATGGCCATAGCGAACGGCTCCCACCATATTCATTAACAAATCACGCTCCAAAAATTCTCGCACTGTGAAATGCTTGTTTAAACCCCAGAGCGCTGGCGGCGATGGGTTAAAAGTAGTTTTTTAACCCCCAAACAACCATATTTTTGGAAACCAAAATAAACAAGTTTATAAAAACATTTTGTAATATGAATACATTAATATCAGACCTGTAATATCAATTCTGCACAAATTTTTTTTTTATTTTTTTTTTACCTTAAAAAAATTATCTAACATGGCATTTCACACAGAAATTTCACATTAAAAAAAAAAAAAACATTAATAACAATTAATTATTAATATTTAAAGATTGTTCCATTGAAATGCATTGGAGAGCGCCAGGTAGCGAGAGGTAAGACCTGGCGCTGTGCAAGGCACAACACTGGCGCTGTTCGCTGTGGTTGAAAATTTGATGAATCTGCCGCTACATGGCGCTATTCCAGTCGCTACACAGATCGGATGATAAATGTGCTATTGTGTGCCGTGTCCGGCGTTGATCGGCGTTCATCATTCGCTAGCTAGCGCTACCTCCCGCTCACCAGGCGCTACCTGTCGCTATCCCTTGTTAAATAAGGGCCTTAGAAGCATAGGGCCGGATTATATGTGGTGGAGGCCCCAGATACAGTATTTTCTTTCCTTTAAAATAATAGTCCTGCCAAGTAAGAGGCCGATTCATCAATAGCGCCAGGTAGCGACAGATGAGCGACTGTAGCGTGATTTTTTCAGCGCCAGCCAGTATTCGCTGTGCTTGGCCGGCATTAGCTTGATGACAGCGACTCAGTCGGTGTGCGGTAATGTTGAATACGGGCTGGGGGGTCGCTGTTTCACAGGTTCAGCGTTGTATGTGAGCGCCTGACAACGAATGGCCAGAGCGAACGGCTAGCTTTATATTCATCAAAAAATCACGCTCCGAATGTGCTGGCGCTGTCCATTCCTTGTTTAAACCCCAGAGCGCTGGCGGCGATGGGTATTAACTAGTTTTTAACCCCTAAACAACCATATTTTTTGAATGTAACATTATACATGTTTTTAGAATCATTTTGTAATATGAATACATTAATCTCAGACCTGTTAGATCAATTCTGCACATATTTTTTTTTTTACTTAAAAATCAATCCTAACATTGCAGAAGTGTTCTCCGAATTTTTGACATTAAAAAAAAAAAAAAAAAAAAAAATACCAAATAATTATGATTAATTATAGATTGCTCCATTGAAATGCATTGGAC